>VZSC01014887.1:168030-197003 GCA_013398225.1 Steatornis caripensis
ATTATATCCTTGTACAGAATAATATGATATAATATTTAACTGAGATGTGGAGATTGCTAAAATAATGTCCTGACACATTTATTTTTGACAAAAAAAAGCAGCATGTCTATTGCTGACTGGCTTTCTTCTGTAAAGTGTGGCCATCAACCACTCTCAAATACATTAAAAATGTTCTTTGATGCCCTACATGAGTCACACATGGGCACATAACTTCACTTACCGTTTAGGGAAGCGTCCCATTAGCGATTACAGCTCCATTAATTCAGTAATAGAGCTGGTGAATTTTTTTCAATTAACATTACATTTACTGGAAGAACAGAGCTTCAGGAGAGGAGGGGACCACAGCTACAAGTTAATCTAGGCCAAGCTGAATTTATAACTTACTGAAAAAAATGAAGGAAAATATTTTTTCAAAATGGAAGTTAATGACTTTTACTTTCAAAATCTGAACAAAGATTAAACTAAAGGTTAGTCTTGAAATAACATGGACCAGGTTTTTTGCTGATGAACTAACATTTTTCAGCTTGGTCCAAAATAAGTTTTGTAATTCCTGATTCACTCAACATTTCCCACTCCTCCTCAGGTTCCACTTGACTTTAACTTGAGCAAAATTTTCTTTCTAAGCTTTGATTCTTTCAGGCAGGAGAAAAAAATATACATTTGTTACTTATGTTGAAGAACCTATTGTCACAGAATAAAGTAGAAAGCCCTAGAAAGGAAATGAGAAAAGATTGTGAATAGTAACTTGAGAAGAAAGCACTGCACCAAGGAGTATTTTGCGAAGGACAGTCATGAAAAAACGGACTAAAACCAGGAAAATACAACAGCTTTGAGCTTTTCCTTAACAAACATGTCCCTAAAAATCCCTTAAAGATCACACAGAAATTTAGAACATCATTTGTATTCATTTACGGAAAACTAGTTTCCCTTGTGACACAGCGATTTCCGTTTTCATTGCTTCTAGACTCTGGTGTCTGTATGACAATTGGGGCCGCTATTCTTCATACTGTAACTCACATAAATATACCTCAAGTAATAAAACTGAAGCTAATTCTCAATTTTCTAGGAAAATGATCGCTGAAGCCTCTCCACTTCCCTTCATTCCACTGTAATAATCAGCAATTATTTGTTTAAAGTAGTTCTCAAGAACCCCCACTGTGGTAGATGCTGCAGAAACAGAAAGCAAAAATGTATTTCCTCCTCACCTTCAGTAATGACTACAGGTTAAATACAACAATTAAGTGGATTCCTATCATCTGACCTCAAAGAGTGGGATAAAACATAATAATAAAAATATTACAAAGAGCTCCACAACAAAACTTCTCATTACTGATACAATTAACTCATTGTTCTTAAGCAAACATTTTAAATAGCACCTATTAATCTTGTGAAGTCTTAAAAATTACCTATCTGGGATTTGGAAAAAAGAACACATTTGAATATCAGCATACGGGAGAATTTTTCATCTTCTTTTATATTAACGATTTTGTACAAGTTTTTATCTCTGTGTTACAATTCTGTTGTTTCAAATCCACCTGTCAAGAAATTATTTTTAAACACATAAAGTCAAACCTTCACCTGTGCAAATCTGCATTGCTTCACTTCAAAGAAATGCAGTGAATGGTTTTTGCTATGCTCTGAGGCTTATTCTGATTTTTACACAACTGAGCCAACTTGGTCACGTTCAGTAGCATTCTGAATCCCCTGCAGTAGAAGTTTTAATGTTAGAAACATTTTGACAAAATCCAGCTTTATAGTCAGAGGGAGGTCACTAAAGTCACAAAAACACTATCTGCAGAAAAATGGAAATGAACATCCCATAAACCAAGGCCGTATCTACGCAAAATGAATAGCACTTAAAACTTAAGAACAAATAACATCATTGCTCCCATTATCTTTTTATCTGCAATTTTCATAGGAATCCAAACAAAGTGTTACGAGGACGCAGCTAGCATCTAAAATTCACTGTAAGACACACGATGATGTGTTTATATTGCCTACTGTGGCCAGTTTTTGAAGAAGGTCAATACAGAGATTACTTAAATTAAATCTAAATTGTAATGGTCTACAGCTGCTTGCACTTAATATGTTTGGCTTCATATATATTATTAATGAAAATTCAGTGTAATTTTATACACTTCGAACTTTTGAAGCCACCGTTCTTATTTATGCTGCCAGATGTGTAGTTTCACAATAATTGCTAAACCAATGGAAATCACGGCTATATCAATGAGAATTCATAACCCAACAGCCAAGCTGAATACTTCCTTGTAAGGAAATGGTGCTTTATTGCATAAATATGATTACAGGATTCACGTCCAAAGGGAAGCACTGTTTGGTCTTATACATTATGAATGCTGTGTGCGGCTAGACTTTTTCTTTGATTTGCAGCACAAGGAAAACATGCAAACCAAAATGGTCATTATTCAAATGTATGCCATTCACAACCATTTTGTTGCTTTCTTTGAGAAGTGTAGCAAAATGGTTCCAGAGGGGACAACTACAATAATAACTACACTAATACAATATACATGCATCATCTAAAGCCACAATTTTCACTTTCATCAACATATCTAAAACCAGAAAAATAAGCAATGAAACAACTCTGAAAAATCCTTCAGGGCACCCAAATTCATGTTAAAACGTGGAAAATAACTATCCTTTTTATATTACTAGGTTTGTTTTTTACTGAAACAGGACAAATGACACACTGTGATGAATGTGTTTCAAATGTTTGTGTTCAAACTGTCTCCATGATGTGGAATATCTCTAAAACCAACACATACGCTAATGTAACAGAGGTAGTTACTTTGGAAGGCTTTTTTAAAATAGCATAGCATGAAACTCAAACTGTCAGTGCATAAATTACTGTTGCCTTGAGGCTGCAATAACTTCTGCATCCTTGTATTCACCCACTCGGATACCTCCCCTTTCAAAGAAAAGCTCAAACCTGCCTTCCCGCCCCCACCTCCCCACCTCTTCGTGGCAACCGTTACAATGCCATTAAAAATATGCAGGCTTGCCCATTACGTGTGTGGGCGAGGGAGGGAGACAACTGCATAACCAACGACAGAAAAAACAAACAGGAGGGTTTGGGGTTTTATTTTCCAGAAATCTCTGCAAAAAAAAAGTTATTGCAATAATTATGTGTTCAAGTAACTCATTATTATTTGTCTGCAGCCAGGCATAATTTGATTTATTTCTTTAATAAAAATTTGATGTAATTTGAGGTTATCATTGTCAGTTCATGGACAAAACCAACTGATCGATAATGCCAGTACTACCAAGCAATAGGCAATTCTATCTACAGCGCAATTACTGACACCAGTGTAGCCAGCTGAAGGGTTTGCTCTTGCTGAGCCAAACAATGTCGGAAGACTGGCTGCTTTATTTTTCATTTCCCTCTTTATTGTCCTGCCCGCCCCCCCGTCCCCTTAATAATGCATTATCTTGCTAATAAAAGATGTGCTAAACCACATAAACTGAAAACTAATATTTGCTCCCAAACCCATTATTTCCCCTTTTTTAAGCAAGGGGGGAAAAAGCCAGTAAGAAATAAGATTGCAGCAAACAGCACTCTTTAGTCTAGAAACACATTTACAGTATCTTTAGTCTTAGGAGCAGATCATGATCCGATCCAGCTAGACTGTGATGGTGTTATGTGTATATAACGCTGGCAAAATAACTAAATTGCACTGAAAGGGCTTTATACTGCGGTTCTGACTTAAACTCATCAAATTAACTTCTTCATGAATCAATGCACATAGATTGAGGTTGATACAGCATATGACTGACATTTCACAAAGATGAGTGATAATTACGGATTCTTTCATCTGTTTTAGATGGCTCAGCAGGACATAACGACAACTGAAAATTACGTCCAAAAGAGGAAACATATTGTTTATATAATAAACTATGAAACGTTGGATAAAGTTATTTGATGTATTCACCCATTAGAACCACCCATACTTGGGTATTAACTGCACCACTCATACTGAATTGAAGGCACCCAAGAGTTTTAATCAATGCTTTCCTGTGTTAATTGTGAGGCTACGTCATTATTTTTCTATCTTGAAGGGGATCACAGTATGAATCTACAAGGCCTTTGCTACAAAAATGACAGTATTATGCCCTTACAGTGTTCAGCATGAAACACCTTGCTAAAAAAGACACCTGAAAGCATCTGCATTATTTGCCATATTTATCTGATGGCTTCAGAGCGTTTAAAATATTCTAAAGTACCCTGAGAAAATCTTTAATGACTACTGTAACTCATTTTCTTCTCTGGAAAAGTCTTCTTAACTATGACTCTGAGATCTAGACAGCTTAGGAACAGCTCAGAGCCATTGTCTTTGAGACTGCTTTGTACACCATGTCATAAGGGGAACACGAAAGCAACAAAAAGGCTTTTCAGCGATCAGTGGCTATTTCATTATGCTAAACTAGAATAGCCAGAAGTGGCTTTTACTTTATAAAGGAAAAAGGAGCCTCAGTTAAATGCTCAGAACACGTAAGTCCTGATTAAAAACTGCCACAACCAAAGTAATTTGGCTCTGTCTTTGGTCTTGGGTAGTATGGTTCAATGCAGTGTACAGAGCAGCCACGCTCCTTTATAAACCCATTCTGAAGCACAGTTGGGCAGATTATCAAAATCTGAGTTATCAAAAATGAATTACTGCTCTCCTGAACATGAATAGCGAGTGAAGAAATAACCCATAACTTCATAAGCAACAGCAGAAGTGCTATAAAAATACTAGCACTTTACGCAAATAACAATAGTCCTCTTGCACCCGGTATGAGCACAGCCCTAGCAATCCACTGCATATTATTATTATCAGCATTGACAAAAATATCGCCAAACCAAAGACGACCTCAGGAGGTCCAAACCAAAGACGACCTCAGGAGCTCCTAAGAAACCTTAACAACCACTGCTTGGTTATCTGTTAACCTTTCCAGCCTGATGCTCTTTTATCGTATCAGCATGGAGCTGCGATGCTCCTAGCTTACCAAGAATCCACAGCTCTAGCACAGATCACTGCACTGGGGCAGGGAAGAGAACTGGAGCTGTGTTTCCAGTAGTCACAGCTCCGGCTTACGAAATTCTTCAGTTTCCGATACGACGCATTAGCCCACAGTGCTCACTGAACTACTACTGCCTCGGCCAAAGCACCTCACCTGACTTAGGCCCCAGCTCATTCACGTGAAGGGAGCACAGATGTACTTCACATGCAAACGCAGACTCCACGGCACACCTGCTTTGCAGAGCGGGGCCTGAGGAATCTGGCCCTAAAAACTGAATGAGAAACACTCCAGCAATAAAGGGGATACTTTGCTCTTGTAAGAGATGACAACTTTGTGTTTAATCACTTTAACAAACTGAGGAGAGGCCCTGACTAAATGCTGCTGTGCTGTGCAAATCACTGACTGGTGATTTGTTTCTTTGGGCTGCTGACAACCAAGGTAAGTCAGAAATACTTGTAAGCGCAAAGCAACAGGCTGTGAAGATGATCAGCTCAGGATCAGGAGGAATAAAACCTTAGGTCACCTTTCTCTCCCGATGATTCTTTGCATTATGAATCAAAGCAAAAGAGGTGGCCAGGGAAAGCTATGCATCTAGAGCTGAAGAAACGAGTAATTACTTGTTACTGAGTATAAAATTCATGTCAGGAACTTCTCACTTAGCGATTAATACTTAATCACTTTATGGAGGTTATTTTTCATTTCACTGTGCCACAGTAGTACACTGACTTATATACCTGCTGAAATGGAGGCTCACAGTGCTGTTCCACGGTGAACTGCAAGAAGGAAAGGTTAAAAAAAAAAGAAAGAAAGAAAAAAGTGTGATTTTAAGAGTCTCATGAGAAAACAGAGAAAAATCTATCTCCGTAAGAGAAAAATCCTTTAAAAACTCCTTAACCTAAATACAATATAAGGTCATTTTACCTGCTAGCTGAGTGAGCTTGTCAAAAATGCACTTACATTTGTTTTTCTTCTACAAAGCATTTGAGTGATCTTTATGCTTATTGGGACAGCTGGTATTTTCTGGGAAGAAAAAGGCATGTGGTCAAACCAGTTTGGTAAATTCTCTGAAGCCTGAAAGAAGAAACTACATCTAAAAGGGCCAACTGTCACAGACGAAGGAAGGTACTGAAGCTATAACCAGTGGATTCCTTCATAGAAACTCCATGGCAAACACCATTTAATTAACCACCTTAAATGCAAAGCTTCTTAGTAATCTGTTATGACTTTCTTTAAAGGCTTAAGTTTTTTTTCCAGGAGAGAAGGGAAATTCATGGTAAAATTCTTGTGCAGGAATATGAAAAACTGGTTTTTGTTAGTAACCATGGCCATTGACTTCCAGTGTGACATTCTGCATATCTCTTAAGTCAAAGCTCACTGTGCTTTCAACTCAGCGGAAGTATTTCCATATACGTAAGTAGAAGATCAGGTTGTTCACCTGCTGATCAGTACACCAAATCTTCCACCTGAAAAACAGGACTGAAAACCCTTGCATGCCCCATAGAGACACTGTTGATCTTCATTCATTGTTGTTTGAGACCATCAAATGAAAATCACTTCAAGAGCACAAAGCCTTTACCAAAGCTAAATTCTTATACACCGTTCACCCAGCATGTTATATCGTCCTGTATCAAAAGAAATTCAAACTGCATATGAAGCCCATCTTTTGGCAGTGAGAAAAGAACATGTCACCACTTAGCTGTGAGCCTGCTGTGGAGTATCTGAGGCCACTCTGTGACAGGAGAAGGTTGAGATACTCCATTTTACTCACATATTCCTCAATTATTGGAGAAATCTCCTTTGTGTTTGGCAATTTTTATGATTTGCAACTACTACAGTCATTCCATTAAGCCACAACAGCCTGCGCTCATTCCACAAGAGTTCTTCACCTGGTGAGCATCTCACTTGCCTGGGCTGAAGATCACCTTCTCACACTATCACGCTCACAGAAGTGTGAGGTCTCTCGTAGCATACGTAGGGAACCTGTTCCCTCATTATGGATAAGAAACAATCATTGTTCCATATAATACCAGGGGCCACCAAACATAGCTGTCACTCAGGTTAAGAATGAAGTATTTTTAGCTGAAGAAAGACGCACAGGAAGAGTAAATATACAGTCAAGATCCAGTGAAGGGTGATAGAATTTGTAAACTTGTAAGAATACTAACACGTTAAATACATCTTAACTGCATTAAGGTACAGGATGTCAAAATGTTCTTCCTTTGGAAAAACACGTGATAACCAGAACATGCTACTCCATTGAAATAGGTAGTAAAGTTCACACGCTAATGCAATGTTACACATCTCTCTTTGATACATACCTGAAAATTGCTTCATCTTAATTCCATTACTGAACGTGTTGCTTTCTTCAGTCCCACTAAAGTACGAACCCCCTTACGCAGACTTTTAACTTGGCAAGACAGTTCACTTCCATGAACAGAATCAGCACAACTCCCAAGGTGAAGCCAGCCTGTCTTGCTCTGAGCATCCAGATGCCAAAGATACCAAAGGCTTGCAGTCTTTAAAGCTATGCTGCATATACAAATGCAAAATCATAAACTCAAACAAAGTAACTTTAAGTCAACTCCTAGATCTGTTGAGTGAGATGGGCTAAATAAATATGTCTGATAAAAATTTACTTGCAGTCTTTTCCATATAGGCATTCTTTTCTGCAGCCTTCCTGTCTAGTCTAAAAAGTCCCATCTTCTCCCTGAGATCAACAAATTCCAGCTCGTCTCCCCTGGTTCCAAGCGAAGCCTTTCCATCACCTCTAAGGCTTGGCTTTGTGTCAAGTCCTTTCCCGTCTCAGAGCAAAGGAGCCAACAACCCCTCTCACGAATCTTCTCAGCCCTTCCCCCCTCCACCTGTGCTTGGAAACCGTCTTGAACTTTTGTTTCAAGAAATCTGGAAACGTGAGATTCTAACCATTTAAGCCTTGCTGATACACGCATAAAATCAAAAGAAGCTGAGGGAAAAAAGCTTCTGCCACTTTAATTACTTGTGCATACAATAAAAAACTTAAATGTTATGGCTATACCAAAAGTTGATAAAACATGCATATTTATGAAAAGTTAAATATTTAAATGCATGCATTTACACGAGTCAGTTTATGAATACAGTCATTTGCAGAATTCATCTCTAAGGCATGGGTGAGTGGCAATGCTGACAGTTCTCCTGTTTACTATGTAAGATATTCAGGGCCTCAGCTCATGTTCCTGAGAGTTCCAGTTGCTTTTGCTAGGACCACAGGGGCAGCACACATCCTGCTTTAGGCTTCCAAAAATTATTTATCCAGGACTTGCCTGTTCATATCTGTACCCTGAATGTTCTGACTCGGTTTTACAAGCCGATTTCACATCAAGTGAGGTCAGATTCTGATGGTCTCTCAGCCACAACCGGATTCACACTGAGTGTGAGCGAGGCTACCATAATACCCTATCACAACACCATTACGTGTGCATGGAAGAACGGATGATACCACATCATCACCGCACGAGCAGTATCAGGGCTCTGTCGTAGCATGCTCTTGCTCTGGTGTTCCTGCTTTTCTTCACGAATAGGCTGACACACTTCCTTATCCTCAGGGCCTCCATGAAACAAGACAGAAAATTTGTTGCGCATGTGCAGTTACGCCACTTACTGCTGGAAAATACTGCTGACAGTAGTGTGTGTTCCGACAGCTTCAAGGGATGCTCAGGCAATTTGCCTGGGCATCTCAACACCAAACTAAACCCATTGTGTATATACAAAACTTGTAAAGAGGCACAAAGCTGCAGTACAGAATACCACTGTGAACTCTATGCTGTTGGTCTTCAGCTGCATCTTAGTCTTGCCAGTATGATACATCTCATGCTGGATGACTTTCAAAGTTGATTCATTCCTCTTGTTCATAAGCTAGAAAAACGGTTTAAGTGATTACCAGGGCTAAGCTAAACAAATAGCAGCTAATGGGAAAGATCAGGAGAAAAATTCTTAAGGCTCTCAGTCCACCCAAAAACCAGCCCGCGTCCACTCACCTACACAGGCTCTCAATGTTTGTTTGGGGAAGGATCAGTAAAGGGCTTTCTTCTGTATCTGTGTACCACAGAGACCAAGATAAAAGGAGTCTGTATGAGACTTTAGAGATTTCAGAAGAAATAAATGGAGAGTGATTATCAAAAGCTAGATTTAACTGTTCAGGCTCAGATTATTCCCAAACACGTTTAGGCAGTAAAGTCAAACCGTAAAGCATTCCTGGAATATTTCAGTTAAGGTTCTGGCATGTTTCCTGAACGGAGCCTTAGTTCATACATTATACTGCTGAAAGCAATGAAGCAATGCGCCCTAAATAAGAATGTCAAGATTTGCCTCTTTGTCAGGGTAAATTACTTATATTTCATACAAACATTGCTAAGCAGTATCTACGACTTTCCATTCAGTATAAATACAAATTCTAGGCATTGTAAGATGGTAAAATCACTCATTCCCAAAACGCTGATAGTGAAAGAAACAGATCATTTTCTTATTGCACATAACTATATGAAGTATGATTGTTCCTTAAATCGAAATAACGGATGTTCTACCATAAAGGTCTTTACACTGTGTGTGTTCTCTATTGTGCCAGAGCTTGAAAACTTGAATCTACATCACATTCTTTCAAGCAAAGTCATGCAAAAGATGCAACATTTTGTGGCCAGGATGCAAGTTGCCTTTTGCCAAGATCATGACTTAGAAGAAAATTCCTGGATGGCACTTACTGGAGCACATGATTTTTCAGATGTACAGACCTGTCACCTGTTCCTGTGACACGAAGGTCCAGCCTCAGCTCGACCAGGTCTTGCCAAGGTTTTATTCCCTGCTGTGTATTTCCCAGTATATGAAGAAGTGGGAAAGGAGAATGAGACAGCTCATCTACACAGCTTCCCAAATGCCAGCAACTGATATTGTCTACATGTCATCCCCATGATCCTGGGCTGCTGTCCAAAACACTCCTGCAACAGAGTCAAAAAACTCAGAAGAATCAAGGTTTGCAGTAACTCTTACCCGTTTTGTCACCTTTGGTGTTTTATAGGCTTCCAAACATACTTTGCCTGTTCCATTATTCTTCACCATAGACTGACATTTACAGAAGACAATGCCAAGATTTTAAGTCCTTTCATACTTTTGAAACTGTAAGCAAAATACATTGCATCAACCTTATACGTGCAACTTATAAGAATTAAACATCTATAAACTTACTAGCAAACAATAATTATAATTTCTAAATGGAACAAGCCCATGTTTAATTCTGAGAAAACTGTGAGCCAGCCTTAAATCCTTTTTTCTTCATGCAATGGATTCAGACCACTTCTTCAGCTAGTGGAATAACTCCTCTGCTCTGAAGGACAAACACGTTAATGAACAGCTCTGCTATTGATTCTCTTGACATTTGACTGTTCAGCAGGTGCTGAATCCAGGGTTTACTAATGCTGGTGTAGCTGCTACTACTAGTTTCATTTTTTTTCCCCTTTATTGAAGAATATCTTTATAAATGAAGATAAAAGTTCCTGACATGCAGAAAGACAATACAGGGCGCAACAAATGACCTATGTGGAAGGAGGAGTTCTTTTGCATCTGTCTGCTGACGGAAGGTGCCTGTAAACAGCAGTCAGTCATTCTGTGTTGGATTACATTTTTCGTTGCTGTTTTCAGCAGAGACTCAGTCCACCAGAACCCGACATTCCAAAATCCCTAGGAATCCATCAGGTACTAAAGCAAAGTCTTTTTAGAGTACACAAAAATTAATCTTACCCCAGATGTTTTGCAAAAAATGTTATCTTCTATATATCAGTAATTTTCAGTGCAACTCTTATTTCATTAAAAAAAAAAATCCATCAATTTAATTTTGTGGAAGATATAACAAGCCTGGTTCTACATACCACTCCTTTTATCAGCTCCAGTCTCTCATTCTCCAGGGAAAGCAGTACAGAAGTGTCTTGTCCTTTGATAGCAATAGATAACTAACCTCATTTTGTAAAAGCAGAACTAAACAGAAGCGTTATTCTTTGTCTTCAGCAGAAGCAGTGAATCAGTCCTCATTGCCTTGTACTGAACCCAATTTAAGGCAATTTGATGACTTACACATAATCATGGAGAAGCTTACACTTGTACCTCTTTTTTTTTTTTTTTGCTTTTTACCTGGCATTTCTTTATGCAACAAGGTACCACGAGGTTTTATATTTAAGAGGAATACAACAGGTCATATTTTCTGAAACTATTCTCAGGCCTTCTGCATCCTTACCCATCTGTTATGTTCAGGTCAAATTTTTATGCTTCTGTGGCAGTAAGGATTAGAGATGTAATTGCTTTTAAAGCAGGTATTTTCAACATTTCTTAGCCATATAACCTGGGGCTTTAGACAGTTCTGTGCCTCAGCCTTCATCTAGCTGGTGTTAGCCAACTAAAAAAAAATAAGTTAGTCAACGCTAAGCCTATTTACCAAAGCTTTCTTTTTCTTCATCTTCTTGATTTTAGATATCGCTAGATACCTACTGACAGACTAAATCAAAACCGAATGTCAGAAACATTTCAGATTTCGAGAGGTATTTTGTTAAAATGCCATAAACTGTGGTCTATCTGTACCTCTGTCTAGACTGAGCTCCCACTGTGTAGGTAGGCATTACACAAACAAAGTCGCTTCCCTGTCCTGTGATGACTCCTATGATCTGAAGGAAGAGGAAGAAGACTTGATGCACATCACAGAAATCACTTGGTGTGATTTTGTTTAAATAATCTACATGACAGAAATCAATGTCTTTGTGCACAGTAGGTATGACAAATCAAAGTAACTTGGGACAAAATGCCTGTGTTGTACTGACAGATGGAAAGTGAACAATCTGTACAAAACAGTGTTTCTCAGGCAAAAATAAACTGAAATGTTACTTAAGAAACATTATGGAAATCTAAATAAACAAAAGCTTTGGTATCACAATCTACCATACCGTTTTTATAATTAAATGAGCAGAACTTCATGCTTTCAAGCAACATTAAAATGACTATGGAAAACTACAAGCTTACCTCTCCACACATGCATATTTGTGCCACTCCAGTCCACTGACTTCAGTGGAATAACATCTGATTTACAGTAAAGTAAAGCAAAGCAAGAGGAGAATCAGACCTGAAGACTGAAAATAAACCTGAGGTTTTTGATGAAACATAATCCTCAGCATGAGATGCAAAAGGTGACTTTCCTGACAAGGGCTACCCAAATTCCTAATAGCTTTCTGTATGTAACCCCATCTCATTTCATCCTGACATAATCTTAATTAGTCTTAGTTCTACTGCAGAGAAGCCTACTGAGGCAGTTAGCACCATATAATTAATCAGGTATTTTGCACGCATCACAGCAACCAACAGTGTCAACTTACTGATGTGAGTTAATACAAATAGAAATCAACCCTGCCTTTTCCCTTCACGTGAACGAAAAGCATGTGGCATGGAATGAACATATGCCTATTTCTTCTATACACTGCTTAATGCTCTTTCTTCCCT
This sequence comes from Steatornis caripensis, assembly GCA_013398225.1. NCBI lineage: Eukaryota > Metazoa > Chordata > Aves > Caprimulgiformes > Steatornithidae > Steatornis > Steatornis caripensis. The sequence continues at coordinate 180,559 of VZSC01014887.1, forward strand.
TAGCAGCCACTTCCTAATGCATCATTACTCTCTGCAAAGTAGAATTTATTTTTTCTGCGGGCACTAGGAGAAGAGCAAGCAATTTGATATTTCTCTTAAATTTGAGTTTCTGCACAGAAAAGTAGGTCCAACAACCGAAATAAGCAATGCTAAGACATAATTCTTGCTACTGGAAGTCATAAATCTCACATCTTATTTTTCTTATTGTGTGCTGTAATAGTTTTTAAGAAACTGAATTTTGCACCTGCACATAAATATACATTTGAGAGCACCATCTGCAACATTCAGTCACCTCATAGCAACAGACAATAATGTACTTACAAGCATAAACATATACAACGCACACACTAACTCACTGGATTAAAAGCTTTACCACTTATCTATGTAATTGTAGATCTTAACTTTAGTCTATTGTTTGAGACTTATCTTTTGTCTTCATCGCAGGAGCCAAACATTACAGTATTGTGCCTAATGTCACCGAGGGGGAAACCATATGATTATATGATTTCATGGCAAAGAAGAAAAAAACACTGCTTAAGGAGAACAGTTTTATAAAGCTGATTCTCCATTCTCCTAAGCTTAAACTGAAGTCATTCAATAACCAGTTATAAAACCACAAGAAGGTTTATTCAGTTTTGTATGGCATCTGTAATATGCTGCAATATTTATTAATAGTAAATGCAATGTTTAAAACATGGCAGTGTTTTTCTTCAGCAGAACCCTGTAAAACTACTTGCGAGAACAATTCAGTCCATAACTAATATTCAACGTAAGAAAGAGTAGTCTAATGTTTTTGATTTCTCAGAATTTCAGAACAAACCAGTGAGACAATAATCTTCACAGAAAGGTAGTTTTTAAATTATAGTTTATTTCAGGAACTGACAGTAAACTGCTTAACATCTTCTCTCTACAGTGTTTATGCCCCAAAGCAGTAAAGTATCTAAGACAGGAATTATTAAAAATTGTGACAGCTCTAGTGTTTTCATTTCCAATGGTATCTCAGCATAGGAACACGTACAGCCTACTCACTACCCGACAAAAGGAACCATTCACCATTATTACTGTTCAACCTGTTGTGATGTTTGTTTTTTTTTTTTTGAAGACCTATCACAAGAAATTAGGCAGCCTACTGGAATTGCCAAATGTTTCAGGAGCTGTCATCCAGGATTACTGCTCATCAAACAAAGGAATCTAATGTCTACTTCTCAGTACCTAATTGCCCTGCCTCTCCCTCCGATATGAATCTTCTTAATTTATTTTAATATTGGAAGAATACACCAAATATAACTCTGATAAGACAGCTACCAAGTTTGTTTTAACCTAACTAAACCAGTAGTAACTGAAGATAATAAACTATCCATTTTGTTCCTGTTTTAGCAGATGGTAAATTCGTTATCAAACAACAGCAACGAGGATGTATAGGAAGGAGAGATAAGATGTGGTAAGTTTATCCCAAATAACTCAAAGCCCATCATCAAGCTACCTGTATGCACTGATGCCTCTTCCATCCACAAGACACAGCTGTCTTTTATCTTCTAAGCCTCAGTTACATTTCATAATCCTACAGTCACCTGTGCTGTCATCTAATGCAGATTTCGCACTCTGACACTTAGCCTGAATGTCTGACGTAACATACTAGCTAACATGCACGCGAGCCACAGTAGGTGCACAACATGATTTTGATTAGTAATTGTAAGATTGTGAGTAGGATGTGAATGGGAAGTCAAGACAAGAGGCAGAAGGCAACAGAGGTAAAGTCAGATTCCTGGGGCTAATCTCGCCAACAAGAGCTGTGTTTTAACCTCGGATTAAAATCTGAGGATGAACAAATGAAGCCCAGACACAATCTAAACTGTTCCAAAGGGATTAGTCATCACAATAAACTCACGATTAGACCGTGTCTACCTAAAGATTGTACACACTGAGAATTGCAGAAAAATGCAAGTCTGAGTCTGCAAGTCTCCCCTCAAGGCTTCCATTACCATCTCAGTTAGTCTGATAGCCCTATCATCTAGACAAGTTCTAGTGAAACTCCCACTGCTTTGGATTATTTTTCCAGCCTGAAGTGCCAAATTTCTTATTAGGCACGATCTTGGATGACTGATGCATCTCTGCCCAAAACAAACTTTATTAGCCTTAATCATGATAAGTTTCATCAGTCCTGGAACATAAGACATTTTACTTTAGCATCTGCTGTAAGTATTGCATTTGGTCACATCATACTTTTCTCACTCAGACAAATGGTATATTCACAGGAGCTTTCATTCAAAAGTGAACTAAATCAGAAATACGGATGTTTGGGTAGTGGGTTTAAAAGATTTAAAAACTAATGGCATTCTTAATTTCTCCATACTTTCCTACTTGATCTCATAGCTAGCATTTTTGAATGCTAGAAACATTTAACATCTCCAAGTCACTCAGAAAATTCTGAACTCTTGGCATTCACCTAAAATCACACTAAAAATTACTTTCTTTCAACATACAGTATGTCCTTAGTTGGGTGATGCCATTAATCTTCAGTGTGAAAAGCACAGCCACTGAAGACTTGATCTTTACCAATATGCAGTAGTCTAGGGTAGCAGAACTTCGTCATGAGAGCCAGGAATAGAATCTAAGCTTCTTTGGCTCTATCCACATCCCTTTGATCAGAAGAAGGTCTTGGAGTTGTTAATCATGAAGCCAGTGAGAAGGGCAGTGGCATATCTATCTGATGGAAAAAATGCTACTCAGGTGAAATCTGTAACCAAGCAAATTCTGCACACTCAGAGTAGGTGGCAACAGCTGCTCTACAGAAAGACTCAAGGTTCCTTACAGAAAATGGTTTCTGGTACTTACATCTCTTTTTGACAGGATTTGCTACCTTTGGTGCTTCTTAGTAGTTAACAACGGGCTTTAGCGTTAAAACACTGTTTTTAAGATGTTTTCATTTAGCAAGATGTATCTGTGGTCATTCTTGTCACATATCTAAATTCATCTCTGGATATCCATTTGACATACCTAGAGCATCTCTTCTCCAGCAGAGCCCTAAAGCATCTTATGCATTATATTCTCAAGACTATTATCGATGCCTAGACATCTCCAGAGTGTATCTTAGCATGGATTGTCTTTGTCCAGTGACAGGAGAAATGCGCATTTACGTAAAGTGGTGTGGGATTTGCAATGTCACGCACAGTGGAAGGTCTTGCTTGCTTAACAGCCTACTTCACAGCGCGAAATTTATTTATTTTGCAAGGACTGAAAAACCGTTGCAAGTGTTGAGTCTGCGGTTCCATGGAAACCAGGTATTCCAAACTGAATGTTTACACTGCTAACACCATCCTCCAGACAATCTCTTTACAAATGATCAGTAATAGGAAGATGCTTTCTTTTCACTTATCCATTCATTTTAGTTTCTTCAGAATAAACTTGTTTTCTAGGACAACAGAATGTGCTACCTGCATCCATAAGAAAATTGAGGTGGCATATCTATCTAGGACATCAGAATGTGCTACCTGCATCCATAAGAAAATTGAGGTGGTCTGCACATACTGATTCTGGTAATACTTATAGCAAGTTATGAAATAGGAAAATGATGGTGCTTACCCCGTTCTGTGTCATAGAGGTACACAAACTTTTCCCACTTATAATGAGTCAAGAGACTCAAGATGGCTCCTTTCAATGCTGGCCGCATCTGGATGACAAACTGCACATCTGCATCTGTTGGGAAGCTGGGTGTGACAAAGGATGTGTGAAGGGCTCCACAAAATGACGTCAGTGTGTTCATTGACATCTGGTCATAGAATCCAAAGATGGCATAAACTCCTCTGGAAAACTGTGAACAGACTAACAAAGACAAACAGGGGCGTTAAAATCTGACATGGTATGAATGCAAACAAACTTTCAAAGTACATTTGAGTAAGCTTTCTAAGCAATCCTGAAATTATTCTGTACGATGCAGCAGATGGAATGAATTAATGAGATAATACACACTAATTCCAGTGTAGCTGTGAGTTGTACCAACTTTGTCATAAACAGACTGGCCCGAGCACATTTTTGATTGCGATTTGTCCTGCTAGATTGTCATAATCCACTAATCTCTCCATATTCTTTAAAAACAAACACGGGATTACATCGCTTGTCTGTAAAATACCTTCCCTCCCCTGAGTGGCACCTTGAGAGCTCTGTTAACAGCTATGTAAAAAATGTCAGGCTTGCAGTTTTCCCTGGCATCACACCTTGATTCAGATCGGATTCAAAGAAATCTGGATATTTTATTCCTTCATAGTCCACAACTCTGAAATCTCTGTATGAAATCTGGGTGTGGTCTTTTTCAGTGAGAAATTATGGTGGCTTCTTAACTGAGTGTTAAAATCTTTCGGAAGCAATTTAGAAAGTGTATGGCTCATTAATGACAACACAAATAAGGAACACATATCGTTGCGTCATGGGACGCAAGCTGATATCCCTCAGCCTGGAGGTTTTTAGTCATTAACCATTCTGGTGTCCTGAGGAACACATCTAGTACCAGAAAATAATCAAAATGCAGTCACAGGTGTTTTGTTTCACATGTACTTATCTGGAGAAACACTTCATTTCTCGTATTTTTTTGTCAAAAATAAAACAAAAATAAAAGCATTTCAATTTATAAACATGGTCAACTTCACGGGAGTTGCAGGCAAAAGAATTTCTTTGTTGTTCAACTCTGCAGGAACAGAGCAAACTTCTTGTGACTCCAGGTTCTTTCAATAGAGGGAAACTGCATCAGAGATAGCGAGGGAGCCTGATATGTGAGATGCTGGGGCTCTGGTCCGTAATAAAGATTGAACAACCGAAATACACTACAGCATAGCAGCACTTCTAAATCAAAACATTTCCCGACTGAGATGAGCAAGTCCCATTTGTAATGAAAATAAGTTTCCCAGAAAAATATTCATTCAACATTAACAATTTCACTTGTCAAGAATTGGATTTAACGACAATTTTCAACGAGCCCCATTAACCACTTTTGCCAAAACGCTGTATATTTAACTTCGCAAAATGCAAGGGGAAGTAATTACCGGTAAAGAAGACATGACTTCTACACAGAAATATACAGCATCGTTACTTCCGAAAGTACAATCATGAAACATTTCCTGCCATAAATGCTCCCATTCAGAATCACTAAAGCCTGTTAAAGTAATTTTAAAAAGGATTCTCCACAATATCAGCTCATTGACACAGCATCATGGATAACACCTCAAATAAGTAATCAGGTGTGAAAATTCAATTTTCTTCCCGGAGATCCAGATGTAAAAATAGAAATGCTATTAAGGAATTTCTTTAAGTGTTTAAGGCACTGTAACAGAACATGCCAGACGTGGATACCAGCAGCAAACAACAGCTGCTGTAGACAGAAGAGATGCACATAAGGCACAGAGAGGGAGTAAGTAGTAGTGATTTCTGAAAGAAAACCTTGCAGAAGTCCTCAACCACAGTAATAGACAAGATATAAAAGAAGTTATAATACAGCAAGAATTTATTCCCAGAGGCATGACAGAGGAATTAAATACAGTTTCAAAAGTCATTTTGTTAAACTATGCACCAGCAGGATATAAAGAAGAAAAGCTACCACAAAAATTATCTGCTGAAGTAACAAATAAAAGGCACTAACTTACAGGTGAAAAAAAGGGAAAAATAAAGACTACATTAGAAAGTCTGGCAGTCTCCAAATCATTTCAATGGCATGTAAACCCTCTTAATTCCATGGGAATAATCACTGAAGCGGGGCTAGCAGAGCTGGGTGTCCTCGCATGCACTGAGTCAGTACCTCACAGATCAGGCTTCTTTTACATATTTATTAATGGCCTAGTTTACTAGTTTATTATGTAGATTCTGTACTGCAGAGAAAGCATAGAAGAGCAAGTATTCCAGGAAACATCCCTTCTTGCAATGCAAACAAAACATGTTCTCAAATGTCTCCTGACCCTAAAAACTCAAGAGTATTTCAAACTACCCTGGGTTCACCCATTATTTCTTATCAGGTATAAGGTATAAGGCTCAGGAATACTTTTGAACTGTGACTCCACTGAAATCTCTCAGGTTTACAGGGACACGGTATCTGAAAATAGAGTCACAAGGGGGCTCAGAAAGCCTACCATGCTATCTAAGTGTAGGACTAAAATGAAGAATACAGATTAGCTCTTATTGGGTATGCTAGTTCCTATATCCCGTAGAGTCAGTAGAGAGAATAGGTGCAGTGCTAAAGGTAACCGACAGCGGCTGGCTCCAGCATGGACCAGTTCCTCTGCATTGTGCTGGGAACCAGCTGAGAATTGGTCTGGTTTGTGCTCTTTCTTGTTCTTCGAGATACGGCACCTTGGCGCAGTGGTCAACAGTTTGAAAATGGTTCAAGAGTTTTGTCCTTTGGACAAAATTCTGTCTTGCATGGCTAATTTAAAACACTGAATTAAGGTGTATCTATTTTCATAGCAGATTGTGCTCATTCATGCAAAACACCCATTCTCAATTTTTGAGTAATCTAAGAAAAAAATCGGAGTCAGTGAACAACCTGACCGTAAGCAGGACCTTCTCCAAACAGTATCTAATAGCCAACATGGAGCTGCTGCTTGCATGGAGCATCCCAGAGCAGGTGAGAGCTTCTGGTACGGCCTTTCAGATATTTGCAGTTTTTTTCCCCCCAAAATTCTGGAGGATCACCAACAATATCTTCTGACAAGTGCACCTTCCTGCCCAGTCTTATTTCCCCCGATTCAGGTTTGTATTCACTGCAGATCTTTAAGATTTAACACTTTTACGGACTATCTGTCTTCTTCTAGTTTTGAAAAATCTTCATCTCTTAAGCTTCTCTGCTTATTTCTTGACTGTCTATTCTGCATGCACTGTAGGGTGCCAATTCAATTTTACTGGCCCATTTAAAAGGCAAATAAACCTCTGTTTTTATAAGGAGAAGCTAAAAGGCCAATTATCTTGGTTCTCAGTGTTCATTTGCATTTTTGAACTCACAATTTTGTCATAATTTTGTAGCATTAGGTTTTTTGTTTAGTTTGTGACCTAATCTCCTACGTGATCAGATGGACCTACTGAACATCCATGAACCCATAGCCATATTGTTACTTGTTTTCCAAAAACGAAACATGTAATTACATTCATTTTAATTACATCATTATTCTAACATCACTGAGCCATAAACAAAACTTTAAAAAGGCAAACTAAACCTTAGCTTTACGCTCTTTTCACAAACTACTTTCTATTGACAATCGGAACGATCCTCATGTTCGAGTAGAGAATTTTGGTATTTTTCCTTAATTAATCACAGTTGGTTTATGTTTGTTTTGCCCTATTTGAAAAATGCAGATGGTCAAACACATACTTTGGCTGTTAAAGAAGTGATTTGGACAAATCCTGATGCAAACTCCTTCCACAAAAAAAAAAGGGCAATATTATTTTTGCTGAGTTATGCCTATATCAAACTGCTCCTAATTACAGTTATTAATACTGTGGATGTGCATCTGTTTCCAAGGAGAGCACATAACCAAACTGCTTTATAACCTGCTCTGAAAAAGCTGTGACCTCCACAAACAACGGACAGAGGTCCTGAGCAGCAGTTATCCATCGGGGGATCGTAATAAACCGTTATTTTGGCATCAGGTGCAAGGTGAGTACTTGTTAACGGAGACGTGACTCTGGGCTTGTTCTCAGAGCAAGTTAGCTGCCACGTGCCATCATTTTCAGGAGAGGAAGGGATGGTATGACAGAAGCCTGTGATTTCTCAAGCATGTCAAGAGAAGACAAGGAACTTTCATATCATGACAGGCTGGTGTTTCCTACCAAGGAAGGAAAATGCTCAGAGCCAGAGTGATCACAGTGGTAAGCAGAATTTGCTTACAAAAAAAAAAGGGCAACCAAAAAACCCAACCCAGACAAATAAAAATCTTTGTTTCTGTACTGAATAGTAGCTGAGCCATTCTAGACGTCAATGTAACTCAATGAACCCCAGCCTTCTGTTTTACTAGCAGTTCCATCCTCCCTCCAGTCAAATCAGCCCCACCACAGAAACTTGCTCAGATTAACCAGATGTGATTTCTTTTCACTCAGACCCCAGGAAGGCTCCAGGCCAGAATCTCAAAAGGTGCCCATTCACACAAGTTATTAGATGTTTTGTGTTTCTTTAGAATTTATTTTTTGCTTTCTAATGGTATTTAGTTCTTCTGCCTTTTAGTGACTGTGAGTATTCCTGACACAGCAAGGTTGTATAGGCTCTGACATTTCTACTGCCTATTGCCTGGAAGCTAAAGCAAAAACTTCTCTGACACCTTTTTTTTTTCTTTTTTTTACTTCCAGTTCTTCCTATATACAACTGAAGCATTACTAGAACACTTACAAGGATTTACATTGGACTTTGCTTGTTTAAAGAAAAGATATACAAAGTCAACAAAAGAAACATGTTAATGGATAGATATTAATACACCATTTCCCCTAGGTGACACCATGAACGACTGACTTGTAAAAGTCGGCAGGATGCTCCCAAGCGTGGCATGCTGTGCATTTGTGCCCAGGGGTGTAACAGCCTGGTTTTGGAGTTTCGGAGCCAGGGGTTGGAGGTTACAATACCTCAGACACTATTGCTTCTTCATTACTGTTTGTATGGACAAGTAATTTCCCCTCTGTTCATATCAATTCCTTATAAAGTAGGCCTGACGAAATTAACCTATGTCAAAGGGGCACTGTAAGGCCTGCCTTATTGATAATCATACAGCTCGTTAGGATGAAAGGCGCTGTAGGAGCACAATCACAACTGACGTTATTGCACGTTGCTCATACCAGTTCCTCAGTTTTGTGTTCTGTGTTTCCCTCAGCTGTGAAATAATTTTATTCCCTCCACTTTCTTCTGCCAATTGTCTTGGATTCCGGACAATTCTCACTGCCAGCCTCTGCCAAGAGACTAATGGGACTACTTTATAATGGAATAATGTGCAGTGTATCTCAGAGCAGTTGCTATTTTCCATCTATGGCTCCATCCGATGACTTCCTTGCTGTAATAATGCAAGGGTTATCATTAACGTCACTTCATACAGAAAGCACACAGGCTCTTGGAGAGACTGACAATGCCTCTACTGCTTTCTCTCCCTTTCATTTTAATACACTGAATGAAAGGCACACTCTCTACCTTGAGCCCTGAGGAGATCAGCACAGTAGTGCCCCTGAATGCAAAATGAGCAACTTTCAGGGGGCTCCATGCAATCAGATTTGAGAGCTTCCTTTAAAGACAAACTCTTCATACTAAAAATTAAAAATGAACTGCATTTACCTATGGCCAATAAAACTAGCTTTTACAGTTAAATTGTTAAGACACTGAATTCTGTCACAAAGAAAATATTCCACCGAGTTGTTCAAAATTCAGCTGAGAAAACAAGCATTTCTTAAAATACCAATTTCTGAAATAGTTAATAGTGAATATTCCTGGGGGTGGGAGGGAACCAAGGAGGTTACAACTTGGAATTGGATACAAATCCTCCTGAGATATTGGCTATAACATCACTTATCCTACCTAACAAAGGATGTGCCCTTGCAAACATAAAAATATGCTGCCAAAACAAAAAAAAAACCAACCCAAAATCTCACAGCAGAGAGCAAAACAAAATTATTATTTACTCTTGTTACTCCATTTACAGCAACAGTTTTCTCAGTGATATAACCACAGTGTGTTTTATCTAGTCCTTTTTATAAAGAACTACTCAGCTTGCTTCATTCTATCTAGTGCCTTCTTCAAACATATACACACTTTCTTCAGCTTGCATTTCTTTTTAGAAGAGCCAATAAAACTAGTGCGTTCAGGCACTGGGAGGGGACTATTATTAAATTGCAACTGAAAGGCATAAGGATTAATCCATTCATATTTCACAAACCACTTACTGGAAAGAAATCCAAAACAAATGTCCAGATCCAAGCATCCCAAACACTCAAGGCTGTGTTCTAGACGTCTTTTGACACTTTATCACAACTCCATTATGCATTACTAAATGCATATCTATTTCTTACCCACTTTTCAGGATGTCTTTGAAACCCAGATCACAATTACAGCTCCTGGGTGCTGGGTGCTGTACAAATACATTACCACACCGTGGTATGACCAATTATTTATGACATACATGACTTGACTCATTAAACTTTACACATTTTGGCCTTTATATATACTACTGCAGTCAAATAAAACCCTAACAACGTACATGAATTTGCTGCGTGCTGGATTTCCTCTTCACACTGAAACATTTGTGTGAATTTTATGAGTGTATGAAAAATGCCAGCTTGCAACAATAAAAATAGGCCACTTACTTAGGCTGTAACAGTGCCAGTAGGAACACCAGCAGCACAGTGTCTCATGCACACCATGACGCCAACAGGTGCCTGTCAAGATCCGCAATGACTGCTCACGAGAAAGAAGTGGATATCGGAAGTCAGATCCTTTTAGACAGAAAGGCTGACGAAAGGTGCGGTTTCAGAAAGCACTCAGAGAAAGGTAGCTGAAGTTCAATCAGGTCTGATGTACTTTGTGCATTAGCGTAATTTTACTCAGATAAAGGTAAAGCGGGAACAAAACCTCTCTGCCCCCAAACCGCCAGTTTGATGCACCCGCAAATAAAAGCTTTGGTATCTTTAAAAACTAGCTAATATATTTAAAATGTCAGTAACAAGGACATCCTTGAACACCAAACTGTAAGACAGACAGAAAGCGAGGCTCAACATCACCTTGATTGTCCGGAGAAAGCTGCACTTAGCTTTCTGAAAGGTGTTCTTCAACTAGTCAGAGGAAGTACTGCAGGTGGCCTAAGTGGCTTGGAACAGGCTATGCTACTTGTGCTGCTATCACCTACTCACTCACTGTTTAGTTCTCAAGCTGCTTCCAAACCTAAGATCCCACAGTGTCTGAGCTACTCCTGTTTTCAGGTTACTGGCCACAGAGCTAAAAAAATAAAATCAATTTTGTAGAACCTTGATGAAACTCAAGCACAAAACAAGTCCCTTGTTCTGCAAACCTAACAAATTATAATGTATGTTTCACTTCTCATTAAAAAAGAAAAAAAAAAGTTACCATTCAGAATCTGTGTATTTACAAGACCTTTCTGATGGTGGAAGAAACCCAGGAGCCAATCCACCCAGTTTCCAGGAAAAGTGTCGGCGTCTTATCAGTAGGTGCAAATTACAAAAAGAATTTGTTTAACTGGGATCACTATTACACACTGATTTTTTAGAACACCACGGATTCGGAGTTGTATGAGAAAATTCCTTTTGAAAAGCTATGAATGAGATTATCATGGCTCAATTTGAAGCATAATCTGTTGGAGTTTGAGGGAAGCAAAACAGGGGTTTAAAGCTTAAAATGGATTAAAGATGAGAGGAGATACATACATGCCATACAAATCAACTGATCTTTTTGGAGGATGATTTAAAAAATATGTTGGACATTTGAGGACTATACTTAAGTATATCCTGATCAGAATACTACATTGTCTTGCTTGTGTCTTTACAAGATGGAATTCAAGCTCTCAGATAGGGGACCACAAATTGTTGCCAAGTTTTCTAGTTTTAAACCCATCCTGGCAATCCACGGTCTTCTACTGTTAACAGACCACTTTCCGTCCTGATCCCACCACCGCCACAAGCTGCTCATAAGGGAGAATTCCTTTTAGTTTTAAAGGGAAGACAACAAATAACATACCAGGCAGTTTCAAACAAAAAACTCTTAGAAAGAAGACTTTGTAACACTGTTGCAGATCCCAGATTTAACGTGGTGAGCTCCCAGGCTTATTGCCTATGCTGGTCCTGACACCAAGGGAGACATTTGTAGGAGGAGTGGCAGGAGGCTTCTCTTCACAGACAGTTAAAACTCACTGCTGGAGAGAAATGAAAAGGCATCGGTATCTGCCCTTTGTGCTTGGATGAAGAGATGTTTCTGCTCAGTTTCTCCAGGACAATCAACGCCTTGCCAACAACAGCCGTATGCGCAACACCAACTCTCTGCTCCTGACGGGCAGCTCCATGATCCTGGATGCTTAAGAGTTCATGCACTGGCTTCAAGTTCAGGGAGTGTTAGAGACTTAACGGGTAGAGGTAAAGCATTCATTGAGCTTTTGCCCTTTGAGAAAAGGCTTAAGTCTATCCTATACACATAGCCATGCACTCCTTTCTCCCTGAAGCATGGAAGATGAGCTAACACCCATGTAAGGGAGCCAGATGACCCAGCAAAGTTGTCTCCAGGGGAGTCTAAATATATTCACAGCAAACAGTGGTCATTTGTATTCTTCACATCCGAGACTCCAACTCCTGCTTCATGTCTAATCTCTGCAGAAACATGGACGGGGTGCATGCAACACAAATATGTAACACACACTTGAGTTAAATAACTTGTTTCCATCTGTTGCACTGCTTGAAATGCTTTTCATTTTAATCTAGTATGTTACGCCTGCATGCTGTCATCACTTTGGATTGTAACTATATCTCTATCTTCTGAAGCAATTTTTCTGAAAATGTTGGTCAGAGGAAAAATACGAAAAACCCTACTCTTTCAGAAGTTATTCAGTTATAAAACACAAGGAAATTTAGCAGCCATTTACTTACAGGCCGCAAATACACTCTACTAATATGCATATTCTAATAAATACATAGTAACATTCAACAGTTTAACATAAAATCATGAATGTTTCTATAACTTTATTCAAAGTAATAAGAGTTCCACAAGTCCTTAAGCACTCTGCCTTGGAAAAAACAAAGACATGTTCAAAAAAGTGTTTTTAACGTGAATTTGACAAGATGTGGTAGACCAGGGAGTATCCAAGTAGCTGTTGTTACCATCTTCAGAGACGATCTCTCTCATGTATTTTGTCAATACTTCAAACAACAGGCTAAGAGAAAAGCAAGTGCTTTGTGGTATGAAGAAAAAATAAGTCAGTCATGCCCATCAGAAAACGGTAGCATTTCACAGTTGAGGATGTGAAGCAGAACGTAGGGCTGAATCAAAGCACAGCAATTAAAGGCAATGCTGCACCTCAGAGCTGCGAATCAGCAGCAGCAATCTCCAGCTCTCCGATACTCGGAAGGAATTTCCTACTTCATTGGAACATCCCAGTATGGAGGAAGTAAAAAGGCAGAGGCATATTATTAAATGTATGCTTGTTCAGCAGATCCGTCCCTAAGTGATTTCAGAAGTTGACTTCATTCTGGGCCACTGTGGTGAAAGGCAATCAATCAAAACAAGGCTCTGGCAGTGTGATGAAAGATGAACTGAGTCTGCTGAGGTGATGCCATTTATAGGTCTGTGGGGATATATTACAGGATGAAGATCAGATAGAAGAGGCAAAATGGCAAACACACCTGGAATCGCTGAACTAGGTAAAATTCACAATGAGGTAAAAGCCAGGATTAAGGTTGCCCCAAGGAGAAAGGGGATGCTACTGCCAAAACAGCAGCTGTACAAGCAGCCTCCAGCTCCAAAGGGTTTCCAGTTGGCTCTCTGTATGAAGAGCATGGTGCTGGCTGACAGACTGCCCAGTTTACTCAAAGCAACAGTCCCTAACACTTTCCTGGAGGCTCCACAACAGTATTCCAGCAAGCACTGTCACTGTGAGTACATCTCGGACCAGTGGACTGGATTTCACATTTCCATATCTCCTCCCCATGTTTACTTAAGGTTCAATGGGGCTATGCAATTCTCACCCACATCTCATGTCCCACTGCTATCAGCTTATCAGTCTGAGAGACTTCAGATTAGTTAACACAGAAGAGAAAACAGAACGGTTGTGAAAACCTGGCTTCAGTAGCAAGGGAAATAATTTGAAGATGCTCCTTAGGGGGTCAATCGAGTACCCACCAAGGTCATTGGAGAAGCTCCCATGGACTTCAGTGAGAGCTGAACTAGAACTGAGAGGCCTATTCAGTACATTAAAAGAGCAGACTGCAGAACTGCAAAACCAAAATCCCAGCTCCCCTTACAAAAACAAAGCGACCCCCCCAACCAGTTTTATTCTTGATATTTCTATCTGCCTTGCAGTCCAAAGAGTCCTTCTTGCTACCAGCCTCCTGGACCTTCACGATCACAACTGACAGTAATTCACAGACCAGTACCCTCAGCTAAGCCAGTGCCTTGTTTACAGGGAACAAGAATATTACTCTGTATAAATTATGCATAATCACTATTTATCAAGCTGGGTTAATTGGCACATAACAAAAGAGTTGTCTGGTGCACAGCTGAACAATGTGGAAGCCAAAATTGATGGAAATGGTACAGCAAAAGCCTGACCGTGAAAGAAAAGTCACATTGCTACATGTTAATTCTTACTGCTGCCCTTTCGGAGGAGGATGGGACAGCCAAGTGAGACAGGCCTAGTTTGAAATCATTTGTTAATCTCAGAGGGTTTGGACAGATTGTCGTAGCTTTAAATGCTGGTTCAAAGCCTGCTCTCAACCAGCTGTACAGTGAAATGCTAACCTGGTACAAATCCATTGCTTTTCTGAGCTCCATGAGACCCTGCTACATTCATAAGCAGAGAACAATCTCGTTAATCAGCAACAGCATGAGGCTGTGGCCTGCAGGGGTACGTGTGATGGTGACAGAGAAGTGGGACTATTCCCACATCTCCTCTTGATAAAGAAAAGCTAAACACCTCATACCAAAGCCCTTTGGTTCTACTCAAGAGGTCCTAGAAGTCCTCATCAGAAACCTAGCGTGTCATAAGACAGGACTTGAATTTCTCTAGAACCGCACACACCCAAGGAACCACAGCTTGGTCCACCTTATTCTACATGCACAGAATTGCTTCACTGACACCAGCGAGGTTTTACTAATTGTCCTAGATCTCAGGTGCAGCTGCATGCACGAATTTAAGCACATGCTTGGGTGTTTTGATGAACAGACATAGACTGAAGTACGTGCACAAAACACTGAATCAGAGCTGAGGGTCAAATTACCAAGAGGCTCTCTCTGGTAGGAGGTCCCCTCTCAGCAATGCATTACAATCTAGCTGTATCTAGGGGTATTCAGATGATTTAATCTGATTTACACCATGGGACTTCCACACCTCCCTTCTCTACTAACACCTGCTAAAATCTCTCCTAGCAGGAAAACAGCTGCAAATGAATGACTTCAAAGGACAGCCCTTTCTCCCCACCTCTCTCTAACTTGCTAGTAAAGTTAACAGAAAATGAGAAGACTCCCATAACTTCCCCTGCTCTGAGTTAGAAGCTCCTTTATTCACAACCACCATCCAGGCCAGAGAACATTGCTGTGATCTCATAATGTTTGCGGTCTCATCAGCATAAATACAAATGAATGCAGAACCATAGATACTTCTAAAAGATTTTTGATTATGTTACCGCTGTCACAGCTCCTCTATATTGGAAACATGGTTAACAAACATTAGCCTTCCTCCGAAAATATTCTGACATTTACCAAATTTATCAACCTGCACACATTGTTCACACCACAGCTTATCATCAGTGGGTTACAATCCATGCTTTGCATTCACATCCTCCTATCCAAGAGGCTCCTAAGCCTGAATTCTTGGCGCCCGTTGAAAAGCCTGAAGTGTCTCAAGGCAAAGTAGTCTCATGTGCCAAAGCATCTTCATTGTCCCTTTTTTTTAACCTTTCCTGCAAACATCTGAAGTTGCTGGCAGTTCTTTTTATTGAAAAAGTGGAATTTGATAGGTGAGACTGTGTGTGCTGCGTATCAAATACTCACAAAGGTTAGTATCAGTGATGTCATGAATTTTTGTTTTTTCATGTGTACGGTTAACCAGTCTGCTCACTGCAAACCTCTTTGTATTTTCATGTTACCAGTTTCTGGTACATGATTGGATTTAATAATTTGTACTGTATTTCAAACATAGGCCTGTTTTGATGTAGTATTTCTTTGCATGTAAATAAAATACATATTTAAGCAACCTTGTTGCCATTGAAATAAATACTTTGTCAACCTCCTCTTTAGTCGCCTACATCAGACCTACTTTTCAGCTCATTCCTTAGCCTCTTGGTTCACAGATGTGCTCCATCCTCAGAGATACATTAGCATCCTTAATCCAAATCCCTCTGTAATAGCAGCATTTATTAGAAGTATCTAAAATATTATCCCCTCTGGCTTTTCACAAGAATCACTAAATCTGCTAACACCTTGCTTGTACACACCAACAAATACCAAGCATCCTGCAAAAACCACTGTGTAAACGTGGTGGGTTGACCCTGGCTGGATGCCAGGTGCCCACCAAAGCCACTCTCTATCACTCCTCTCCTCAGCTGGACAGGGGAGAGAAAATATCATGAAAGGCTTGTGGATGGAGATAAGGACAGGGAGATCACTCAGCAATTACCCTCATGGGCAAGACAGATTCGACTTGGGGAAATTAATTTATTGCCAGTCAACTCAGAGCAGGGTAACGAGAAATAAGTCCAAATCTTAAAACACCTTCCCCCACCCC
>VZSC01014887.1:197868-220106 GCA_013398225.1 Steatornis caripensis
CGGCCTTGGCCAGCGATGGGTCCATCTTGGAGCCGGCTGGCCTTGGCTGTGTTGGACACAGGGGAAGAAGCTTCTGGCAGCTTCTCACAGAATCCATCCCTGTAGCCCTCCTGCTATCAAACCTTGCCATGCAAACCCAGTAAACTTAGGAGGGAGAGGAAAACTGAGGCAGGGGAAGTCCAAAACTAAGGAACTGAAATGCTATCCGAGTCTTTTCTGGTCTTGAGAACAAAACCTCTAATTCTTATGGTAGAAAATCAGTATGAATTTCTAAACAGCAATGCACTGTGGATCCTTCCCTCACTAAGTCAGTTCAGTGAACCTTCCACAGCTCTCAATTAGTCCTTGCCCTAGAATAAGGAATTAGCCCATTTAGGGGGTATTGTTCAGTCAAGGAACAAGCAGATGAATCTCACCAGTGTCTCAAACAACTGTGCAATACACAGATCAGTCCAAAGTTGAGAGAAACAGCCTTAAAATGGCAGCGTGTGTATCTGCGCCAGTAGTGCCTAGAACCAATGTACCAGCACCAAACAGCTTAACTGTAGCAGTTTGGATAGGTGGCAATAAATTTCTCTGTCTTAAGGAAAGCTCTCACATGGCTGTACCGTAGCTTTAGCTCTGCAGGATGAGCTCTTCCAGAAGACCACTGTCACCCTGAAAACCTGTCCCCGTTGCTGGTTATCCCTTGTTTGCAGCACCATCTGTTCTGGAGGTCAACCACTGAACAAAACTGCGCCAAGGATACAAAGGATCTTAGCGAGAGATGACAAACTGGAGAGAAACTGCCAGTTCTGGATGACACGACTGGGCTCTGTAGGTAGGGAAGCCCTTACTCACAGCAGGCACAGACGTAACCACAGGAGGAACTGTTCCATGAACTCAATGAACTCGATTAATTTTTCAGCTCCTTTTCAAATAAGCTTTAAAAAAAATCAGCTTGCTAGGCACAACAGAATAGAAACTGGTATGTGACTCCAGTTAGACACTGTAAATAATGCCTTACTTTAAATGTACTCGTAGCCTACCAAATATAAACATATTAAATTTCTGCTTTACTAATTTCTTACAAATTAATTCACAATATCTTCCAAGTTTTATAGATGAATGACTCTGAATTTTAACTTGCAAATGTCAATGCCAATTTCAGTTTAAATTTAAAATAAATATTTTTCTTTTGTTAAAACCAGTGTAACAGTCATCAAGAGAAGCATTCACGTCATTCAGCAAAAAGCAGCTCATCACAATCATAGGTTCCAAAACAGGAAATCTGTCTCTCTCTACACCCACATATAAATATCTCTCTGTATAATTCTATACTGCCTACCAAAATAGCAGACAACAGAAAGGACTACGATAATGTGTCTTTGTATTTGTTTAAACGAACACATCGCATGGAGCTAATGCTAGGCTATTGTTACTGAATTGTTCTACTCTGATTTTCAAATGGATTCCCTCACAGCGTCATACTTTAAAAAGTGGCCCATCAACAGATTATTTTTAGACTTGAAAATTCTCTAGGCCTTGGAATAGATTTATTTGGTGAACTCAGGGAGTAAAGCTTTTCAGATAGATTAATGGACTAAGTGAAGTGTCTCTCCAGACCTTAATAGAAGGCATAAGAGACCTCACTTCCCAAGAAATGTCAGTTATAGGCACAGAAGCCTTCTTTGTACTCTGATTTTCTCCATATATTTTCCATTTACATGAGCCAGTCTGAGCCCTCCTTCCCACTGGCAATGTTATCAGTGAGACAATACCTCTCTATAACAAAAATAGCATAGACACTTGCATAAGAAAAATGAATTTGATAACAATAGAATGACTTTCTCATAATAATTTAATAAATTGAAGACATGAAGATCTAAATCTTCCACTAGAGCTGCATCAAAAGGACTGACGAATTCATCAGCTCTTCCAAGCTTCCCAAAGAAGCCCAGACAGTATTTCTTACCTCCTGTTGTACAGGGATCACCTATAAAAGAAAAACAGGCATGCAAGTCCCTCTATTATGCCGTTCTTTGCCTCTGGGGCTAAACTCACTGTTGAATCTGCAGTAAGTAAACGTGAAACATTTAAGGATATTCCAATTTGCTTCTGATCTTTCTGGTTAGAGTAATACATTTGTAACATCCCTTCTGGTTAGGAGCATGGTTGTGAACCCTGAAGTTACTGTACGGACGTAGATCAAGCTACTGACCTTTATAGTTTTTCACTAAACCAAGAAAAGTCTGCAAAAACATTCCAGAAATGCAAACGCAGTTAGGCTGTCACTAGCTTTAGTTAAGCACTGCCAGTCCAATATTTCAAGAAGTCTTGAGACCTAGAGAAACCACATCAAACAAAACGACAAACTCCACAAACTGAAATTTCCCAGATTATTTTGTAACCATCAAAATAATTTAAAACTAAACAAAAACACCCCTTCCTGGCTCTCCATTTTTTCATAGCTTGGTGAAACTACACTTAAATTAAATCCTATGGAAGCCATCCTATTAAGGAAAGCAACCGGGACTCGAGTTACTGCATTGGAACAGTTTATTTTTCTTTGTTCAAGTGGTAAATTTGTGTTATCCCAGCTTCTTTTTCTCACCCACTTCGATGTACTTGTTCCATCCTCAGCTGGATACAAATTTAGTTTTTAAAGATAATTTTCAAGGCAGTTTCAGGCCCTGCACTCAGCCCAGCTGTCTCAAAAATTTTTATGGATTTATCGGCATACTTTTATATACAATTCTTCCTCTTTTTCTTGTTACTGTACAAAAAATGAAAACAGAAAGTGATGGGACTCACAGACACAGGGATGCAATCCTGCATCGTCAGAAATTGCTGCTACTTGCAAAAATAAATGAGAAAAAAAGAAGAGATTTTTTTCCCTCTGGTCTATTCCAATGACAGTCAAGCTGGTGCTATGAATAAGGACAGCAGGAAAGACCCTTTTACACAGAGTGTATGTAATCCATAAATTCACAGCGTCTCTTTAAGCACAGAACCTTTGGGATTTTATTCTGCTTTAATCTATGTTCGATAAAAATCTTTCAGCCTGTCAAAATTCTCGGGTTTTACATGGATTCAGATGGTGGTCAGCTGATAGGAGCCTCCACTTTACTCTCAAGGAATCAAAATACTCTGAATCTGTCCTCTTATTTTGTTAAGGGACTACAGGAACAGAAAGTGAGATTGACAGAAGCGGCATAATTCAGTAGCCGTGAATATATGGATACACAGTGCACATTAGTTCCAAAAGAAGCAAGTATGATTTAATTTCTGTTCTTCAGAAAGAAAACTTCCCTTCCATAAAATCTACCCATGATACAGTAATTGAAAATCTTTCAAAACAGCACCAGCAAACGCACCAAGGTTGTGCCCTAGAAGGGAGCACTATCAAGCAATTTCACATCTTAGAAAGAAGCGCAATTTAATTCTCTTGGCTCTGGATCCTTTTCTAAGCTGTGGCTTCCCTTCACTTACTTGGTCCTCCTTCCTCCCTCCCCAAAACTATTCTCAAATACAAAATATCCTGCTATCACACAATTAACTCTGAATAAAAACATAACATGGAGTATATTGCTAGGGAATAAAGAGAAACCATCAAACTGCCACAATAAAAATATTTTCTTGTACCAAAAGGATGGTTCAAACAAATGTAAATAAGTACGGTATCTAGGATTTTCATGACTTCAGCTAAGCAGAATAAATGTGCTGGGTCAAGCCAGTAAGTGAAACTAATCATTCTGTACAGAGCTGTAGTCTTCTGACAAGCCGCATTCTGAAGTCTCTTTCTAAAACCATTGTATCCACAGAGTCCATTCAAACTTTCCAAATGAGGGAGAAAATCCAAAGCGCAGTCACTTAATTAGAGCCAACTATGTCGGAAACGCAGGATAATTTAATTCTTCTCCTAGAAGATTTATTTCTGAATATCAATTTTGGGAGATTGGGGGGAGCAAGTGAGAAATTAATCTCACCCCATAAAATTTAACTCACCTTTGTGAGAATCTTCTCAGGAAGGAAGCAATCATATTGTGTGGCTTATTAAGAAACATCACTGATTCGCTGCATCACAATGATGCAGCTCTACATACAATTTTAAAATTTTTGTCCTTGATATAAGCAGATGTCTGCACAACCAGGAGATACGCATTTAATCCATTAAGCAATAGCAGCAGAAAAGATAAAAACAAGTTTGATCTGAGACAAAAAAAAACCCCAAGACTTTAAAAATAAGGAAAATCAACCATGGGAGGAAACATGATTTAGAAGGTAAGGGTTCTTCTTCTAAAACATCATAATCAGGGTTTCTGTGTCTAAGAAGTTAATTGCCACCTGAAATTAGAAAAAGCTACTTGAACAGATGACCCTGGAAACATTTTTCCGAGGAAGAACTTGGGCTCTTGATTAACTAGAACTGAAAAGTAACCAGTTATTTGAGCTAAGCAAGCCCACATGTTGTCACTCTCTCGAAAGACAAAAAAAAAATCCAGCGGCAGAGATTTGCCTGACATCTAACGGAACATCATGGTGGTGACTACACACCTCGGCTTTTGCAATGGATATTGCTACTAACGCAGAACAAAGTCGGGGCCTGAATTAGAATATCCACCCAGCATTTCACACAGCTGAGCAGACTGTTGAAAAGCAAGTTTGGACAGGAGAGTGTCCAATTTCAACATCTGAGTTCTCTAACAAACTGTTAATGTCTTCACGGAGAAGTGCACTGAATATTGAAGAATATCATACATAAAGACTTCTAGATACAAGGAGTATACAAGCATCCTCTCAAATGACAATATTGCCCTTCCCTATTTCTTCCTCTGCCATTGTTTTCTTAAGAATCCAGATAACCATCACATGTAATCCTTATTGTCATAATTGATAGTGTCTCTAAAAGACAAGCAGAATAGAATAGTCATGTTGCAGCTCCACAGATGTATGAGAAAACACCGCTTAGGGAAGGCCACTTTTCCTTAGGATTCCCAGGAAATTTTCCTCTTTACTCAGAAGCGAACAGCAGAAAATATCACAGTTTTCCATAATTAAAAAAGAAAAAATAGAAAAAGAGAGATTCATCACTACACATTTTTTTCACCCTCAAGCCATCCTTTCTGCCAAGGAAGCCAGAAAAGCAAAGGTATTGAGGGCATGTATCAAGCAAAAATACCTGCTTTTAACGCCCAAGTTAGCTTTTTGAGTAACTCAATACTGCAGCTGAATAGTCTAACTTGCATCTATGCTTTAATTAGAGATAAGGGGAGCACCCACTGTTTGCATTTACAGTCTGTCTGGTTCATGAGCAGCAGGAGTAAGTTCAGCTATCACAACGGTTCAGCTTGTGCTCCTCCGATGCATCATTTCGGCAGGGGAGGCCTCGGTAACAATTAAGCAGAGCCATTCACAGCTGAAGAGACCCTTAAATTGTCAAGTGCAGTAGCTAGTGCTTTACCCTTGCTACTGTATCTTGTCAGCCACTGCACTGCACATGTTATCAACAGAATCCATCTCTCTCTACGCTGGCAGCATGGGTGTGCAGGGGTCTATTCTCCCACAAACGCGTAGGGTATTTATTCTGATAATTCATCCACTTTTATAGAGGATGAGCATGTAAATACCCCATCTCGTAAACAGCAGATTGAATTTTTAGAGAAAGAATTTAAAAATAAAACACCATCAATTAACGCATATTACAACAGCTTCATTGCAGAGACTGGTACAAAGAGAAAGAAAGCAGAAGCGTTGAGCAGAGGGAAGCAGACAGAGAAAAAGTGGCTTGCTAGGATCTGGAAAACCAATGACAAGAGATGCTCAAATGAAGCTTTTTCATGGTTACAAATGTATTACTTATTGGTAAAGAAAAACCTTAGACTACGAAGAAGAAGGAGGAAAGAACAAGAGAAAAAATTCTTCTCCTATTCAGGAAATTGACAGTTTATGCTGTGGAAAATTGAAATGATGATTAAAAATATTCCATTTGAAATCTATCATAGGTAACCAAGCTGAAAAAGAATACGATCCATTGGCAACTGAACAACGTACAAATCTGTGAAGATTTTGATCCACTATACTGCCAGAAAAAACTATTAACTATCATTTTAAGAACAAATCTGCTTCCATACACTCACATCAGGCATGCTCCAGCTCTACTCCAGCTGTGATCTGGACTTACATATTTATGAAACCTTAAATGCAGTTATTTAATAAATTTGCTGCAATTGCAAGCATATGTTAAAACGCACCCAAGCATTCTAGAGATACATCTGTCACCGCTGTGTACCACTGAAGTCATGTTCAATATACCAATTAGTTCAGGTAAACATGGGGAAAGTCTGCTCTCAGGGCAGCTACTGGAGACAATGGCATTATTTCAGATATAATCAAGTAAGTATTAGTAAAACTTTAAAAAAAATTGCTCTGAGCACTTTAATCTATTTTTGATCACTCATGACTACAGAGCAAGACAATGGAAATTTTCAAGCACAGTACTTAAAAATCTATCTAATCTTTATTTAACGATCATAGTTTTTCAAAATATGAATCCTTCAAATATACAGCAATGCATCAGTGAAAGATCACATTCTCTAAAATGCAAGAGGGGCTTTTATTTCATCTCTTGGGGTTTGTTCTAACTCATTGTGAGTTAGAAGCGCAGAGTGTTCCAGTGACGGGACAGAAGCTGCAGCCAAAGGTCAACCTGCTGAGCTTCCCTGCGGTGAATCCCATGGCGAAAGGTGATGTGATGGAGCAACCCAGGCAACTGGGATACACACCATTAAGTAAAGGACAGAACAAAGGATGGAAAAATTCTGAGGGTAAGCGTAGACAAACACGATCACTGCATCACCGCATTTTTTTTAAATACAAAAAAATCAGAAAGATGAAGGTATTTGCTAAGAAGACAGACGACTGCTACTGTGTGCACTGCAAACAGGGCTTGCCTCAAGGTTTTCTTTGATTTTAAACCAAACTGCGGTCATAGGTTTAAATGGTCTCTTTTGTATGTGCATCTTCTGAGAAATCCTTTACTCATTTAATAAAATAAAATTTTCTCCACCTCCACAGCAGAGGATTGTTTAGACCAGTTAGTACCCATTGGGGTTTCATTGTGTCAGCTCATTTCAAGATAAATTTGTTAAATGGCTGTTGCTAACAAAGGTACTATAATACTCTTCAGAGTCTGATACTCCGTTCTGTATTCCTTCAAGTAACTTTTAATACTTTTGAATTAGGATTAAGAAAAGTCTATGTATCCTCTGCCTACAAGGACATATAAGTCAGTGTATCATTTCATAACCCAGCTGTCAGAGACAACATTTTTATAATATGTGTATTGTATGCATGCCAGTATGAGATGAATAGTTCTGTAACTATAATCAATACCGTTCATTCAAACAATTGGCAGGAGCATTTCAGACAACTGGCAATTTCATCAGTTTCACTGGGCTGCCCAAAAATAAACAGCTGGAGAGGAATGAATGATCTCCGTGGTTATCTATAAATAATACTAATCTCAGTCATTTGTTTTAGGGGGTTCATCACTGGGAGCTGCAGAAGTCTCGTATCAGTGCAAAAGGCACAGCAGGCTTCAAGAAGCTAAAGAAATGCCGAATAATTATGCTGTTGTTTTTTTTATTCACCCAGTTACTGTATTTACATACAGGCTCCGCCGAAAGCACGAGGACCCCTCCAGTGTTACAGCAGTTCCAGCTCTGCAGGATACTCACACGATCTCAAGGATTTGTAACAGTCTCAAAAGTCAAACTGGATCCAGAGAAAGCTTGAGTGATCCGAGTAAATGTGCCCTGGGAATAACTGATGTCACTTCTGAGGAAATGCGAGCAAGTTTGGGATTTTTAACTACTTCAGTGTGAAACTGCCCACTCTCAAAAGAGTTTTTGAGAGCAAAACAGACCTAACAGCCCAATGTGAATCAGACTAACGCTGAGGCTGATGGGTGCGAGGTGAAACCAGACAGACAGGGAACAGAAGGCGCCATTCACAGGCCTGTTCGCTGTCTCTGGGAAGTGAAATACCTCTTCTTAAAAAAAATTATGGCCTATCTGCTTCTATCTAGCAAAGCAGGGCAAGCAGAGAGAACAGAAGAAAAGGAATAAAGACAGCTGACTAAAGGGAAAAAACACATCTCTGCAGAGCACAGATCCCACAGAAAACTTCCAAAGCCCTGAAGTGAAAAAAAGATCCAATTGCTGTGGTTGAAGAGACTCTCTCTCCTTGGCAGCCTTGCTGGGCTGTGGGCCGGCACAGCACCACCGCTGCTGCCCAGCCTGCGAGCCTGCAGATCAGTGGGTCGCCGGCCCTGAACGCATTTCCTGCTCTTGCAGGAAAATCTCCTAACCATTGGGAATTATTATTAGGTTTTCTACCCCATTTCACCATTTAGGAATCGCAAGGTGCCTGGTGTGTGCTCTAGGGAAACCAGAGGAATGATCAGTTCTCAAGGACCTAGAGGTTGGCACTCCTCTGCTTCCAGGCAGGATTCGTGCTGCCATGAGACATCACTGCAGAGAGCTCAATACACCACCAGACTGCAGCAATTTCTTTCTTGCGGATGCCATGAATGGGAGCCAAAACCGTCACCTCAGCTCCTCCACATAGAGTGTAACGCTCTAAAGAAACTCCATCAGACGAGCTCTGCAGAAATGCCCAAGCCCTCTGAATAGACTACTGAGCAGGAACCAACAGCGTATGTGCATACGTCCAGGTAACCAAACCACTGCTGGATCAAGTTTAAAAACTCACATTGTTCCATCTATAGCCATAAACAATCATTTTTCAATCTCGAAGCCTGCCGCTCAGAAAATTTATATCATGGCAATTAAAATAATCTTCAAGTTGTAGCATTACCCAATTTACAAGCTTATTGCTAGTATAATATGAAGGACAATTGGCACACCCCGTCACACCAAGAAAGCATTTCAGTGGGATGTTTCTAGCATAATGGCCAACAGTAAAAAGATTAATGGCACCAACTTCTTCAGAAAGAGAACACTCACTTTCCAACGGACAAACAGGGGAAGTGCACAACCCGGTTGGTGCCTCTAGACCTCCGAGAAATGAGACAGGCTGCACTGTGGAAGTTGTCTTTGCAAACAGAAAGTCAGTGGCTGTTTGAAAATGAAAGCCTTGATTATATTGTTAAAGTAAAATCATCTGCAGGACATTCATAGAGAAAAGCCAGCTTTTAAGAATGGGTGAATTTATCAAGCTGCAGATCTTTATTGCTTTGATCATCAATATTTTAAAGTTACTACTTTTTATTCTATACTGGCAATAAATCTCTACACACTTGAACTGTAATCATCACAGCAGAACATGATACGCTTCTCTCAGAGATTTAGAGCTGGACTCAGTCACAAAAAAAACCACCTCAAACAAACCGGGTAAGAGGATGGCTAAACTGGTAAGATAAAGTCTCCCAGTTTCAGGTAAATGATTAGGCAGCAGTGTACACCGCTATTAACCTAAAGTCCATAATGAGAGCTTAAATGAACAGTTCTAAGCAGACACAGGCCTTTGTAATGGAGCTGCACTCCTGCAGTTGGCACTAATTGACCCTTTTGCTGGCAGGCTCAGCGGAGAAGGCAGTCAGCGGCGTCTGAACTGCAGGCCCTTCTCTGTCATGCAGAACAAAGTCACAGTCCTGATTATCCAGGAGGTTTGATCTTAATGCTTTACACTTCTATCGCATCTTTCATCCAGGAATGAGGCAGGCAGGATAGCAGGAGAGAATCTTAAACTGCTATTGCCCTTCCCACACCCATTTTGCAGAAGGAGGTCTCCTGTCTTTGGAGCTTTCTGTTACGTTTTGCAAGTGTACTCCACGTACACTGAATTACACAGCTGAATTTCTTAGAAACTGAAATGATAGACGCATATTTCACACATAGCTTTTCCCGGGCTTCTTGAAAACACAATTAATAATCGATTTTGATTGTTATTTCCAAGAAGATTTTAATCCCCTCACAGTCAATTTTGCAATAGATTGAATTCAAACCAGCATACACAAGAAATACAGAGGGCTGATACGAGCGTTTTTACAGCCCGCACAGTAGAAAGGAGGAATCACATCAATCCTGCTTGCAGTTTTGCCCAGGAAGATGCCGTTTTTAAATTCATGTGAAGATCGTGATTAAGGCAGACTATTCCAGAGCAAGTAGATTCTGGAATCAATTAACAAAACAATTCTTATTAACACAGGGAACCTCCAGACATTACCGAGCAAGCATAAAATTCGTTTCAGAAAAGCCTGCAAGGAAAATATATTTTAATATCAAATTGTATCCTCGAGCATGTGCAGAGATTGCCTCAACTCAAATCTCAAATGCATCTTACGTGAAACGGGGGCTAGCACCGCAGAGCAACACAATAGGAGTTTAAGACAGGAAGTGCAGATAATTTATCTGAATAAAGCTTCCAGGAGAATAACTGATTTATGTTGATAATGATCCAAGCTGGAACCCGACCAGGATGCAGGAGTTAGCTGCATCACCAGCCACAATAGGTTCACTATTCCTGAAAAATAACAGGGTGTTTTTACAGATGAAAATAGGTTAAAATGTTAGCTTTATGCTTCAGCCAAAAGATCCTGTTTTGCCAGAGATCTGAATTCTTGAGTTACCTCTAGAGTACCTCAGAAAAAGGTGCCATGTTTTTCAATCAAGACGATCAATATTCATGCAAGCACGTAAGAGACACAATGAGTTAAATTTCACAGAAGACTCTATGGTCTTTAACGTCACACAGCCTCTATTCATACAAGAATTGCAAAATCCATAAACTGATGCAGAGAGCAAGAAAAAAGTAGTGAAAGGTCTACAGCTACAAAAATACGTATATGGGAGGAAAGGGGAAAAAGAAAAACAAAAATCTGGAAGTAGAGATGACAGCAGCGACTTCTGCTAAAAGCAAGGTCAGCACTTTCCACTGGAGACTATTTGATTTACACTATTTTGTTTCAATTGAAAAACAGAATCTTTCCTTGGCAGATTCTGCTCTACACAGTCTGTTACAGATACTTCTGAGATACCCAGCATCATTTATAAAGGGACACTTATTACTGCTGAACGTGAACGTTTTGTTAAATTTCCCAAAGTTCCAAGAGGAATTATGTGTGACACTACACAAGGGGGCATTCAGTTAGTTGTTGAAGTCAAGAGCCTGGACAACCTGGGTAATCCTGGAGGAGAGGTGTGCTACTGATTAACATGCTCCGAGTCTCCCTCGAAGAATCCATTGGCTGTCCTGGACCCACATTCCCCTCTTATCCAGAGGCTTAATGCCAGGAATACCCCATCAGGGACCGCTCTGTTTTTAGCCTTTACTGGCTTCACCCCTTCAAACTCCCACAGAGCTACTCCAGATCTACCCTGGTGTAAACCTGATGAGAGGAAGACACCATTACGTATCTCGACTGCCCATATTTATCTAATGGGGTACAGAGAGCTTTTTTTTTTTCTTTCTTTCTGTTAAGAGTAGAACAACGAAGCACCAAAACCACATAGGTCCCAGTGGACACTGCAGATATGCACAACTAGGTATCACTGCTTGCATTTTATTTTTGTGTTATTCAGGACAAAACAACTGGCAGTAAAGCACACCAGACGCATCTGAATGCACATCTTTGAAACACGACATTGTGGTTGTAGAAACCATCACTACATTTACTACGCTCTGCATGTAGTAAAGCTATGCCGATTCATGCTTCAAACAAGGCAACTTCTGGAGCACCAAACTGGAGTAGTGGAAAACTTCAGGAGGGTTAAGTGGTCTCATTTTGAGCAATTTTGGGCTTATGTCACTGCCTCTGCAGGTAATGAAGTAAGTTGCCTGTAGATGGTGTGGAAAGACATGCTATACATACTTTAACTGACAAAAATTGTCTATCCATAAAATCCATCACAAGCAGCTTGAACTATAAACCCTGAAAAATGCAGACAGCTTCTTCCAAAACACGGGGGTTTTTTCACATTCATCATCTATATGTCATTATAAAAAATGGACAGATCAGGTGGTTTTACACTGAAAAAAGCAGATTCAAGTCTGCAAAAACATCTTGCTAAGTTGGACAGCCTTCACCAAATTGTTTCAGTCAGGAAAAAAATTTAGAAAACCCAGAAATCATCATTTCCAAAACAAAATATTTGGCTTCAACTGAAACCGAGTCAATTTTTTGAAGCCTGGAACTATTTAACAAGCTTTTATTTTTTAGTTCTCTAATTTTCTGATTGATCCCAATCTAAGCTTTAAAACCTTTTTGGAACTACATCTGAAATGAAAGATTAGCAAGTTGCACAGCTCCTATAATTTCCAATCATATGTGCTTTTGAAGTCATGCAGCATGATGTTCTGGGATATACAATCCATTCCTGGGATGCACAGAGCAGCAGTGAGATAACGGTACTATGGAGGAACTCCGTCTTAGCTGGCTGAGGGATTAAATATAAATACGTGAAGACCACCATTAGTCATGAGAATCACTCTGCCGACATGGCTGAAATAGGAAAGAAATAGGATTAGCTGGCATAGGATGACCACGTACATTTTTTCTCTTTAGTATTATTTTATATTCATCAAGAGGTCATAACAGGCACAAAAAGTAATGTTTTAAAAAAGAAATTCAAAGTAGGATAGCAGATATGATGCTGACTGCTCACTCATTCAGCATTTCCTTAGGTCGAGCTCCTTTTGACATACTCCACGATGACAGTGAAGCCACTCTGGAGATGCTACTTGACCACTGCACAAACACTTTGGAGAAAGATGGTCGAGTACATTAAACTTGCTTGACAATTTAGAATCCCCCTAACGGTTTTGATTCAATGCAGGGTTAGACCCTGGGTTAGTCCTTTGCAAATCAATGGACACTAATTAGCTCTCATCTAACTGCCGGCAAAATAGAATGCGCATGAACTTGAGTTTTCTGACCATCAGACTTCATTAGAATCCAAACTTGGTGACATAAGTGGTAAAGCCTAAGAAGACAAAACCATTGTAAATCGGTAAAAAACAATGTCTTGCCATGTTCTGCTGTAGAGAAGCTACGGAAAGTTCACCACCTGAAAGAACTTCTCAATTATCATTTCTCCCCAAGCCACCTCTCCCCCTGCACCTCCCCATCAGAAGAAAAACACAAACAACAACAACAGTGACAACCACCAAAAAGCTTTAAGGAATTTGGCATAACCAGCAGTGTACAGAGACCAGTCAAGATGTGTGTCCTGATGCAGCAACCCTGTGATTCGCAAGACCTGATCCATGTTCACTAAGTGGGCTGCAGCACCTATCTCAGGCTAGGATCTCTGAAATGGCAATCAGACAAAGAAATCACGGAAGGCACCAATCCCTGAAATGCAATGCCACACATCTGTTGGAAAAGCTGGCAGCCCTGCGATACTGATTACAGCACATTCTACTGACCTCACTGGAAGAAATCAACAGACAACACTGCTTATAGTAAAGACTGGTTCTTTCTCCTGCCGCTCAAATAAGCGGTCTGAGTGTGGGTCAGGTAAGCAAGGACCAGGCACATGCTGCGCTGTAGCAGTGCGGGCCATACTTATAATAAAGACCCAGGCTGAAGAGGAGACAAAGAACTTTCCAATATTAAACTTGCTTTCTTTCCAATAGCTTTGCTTATTTCAGGTAAAGAGCTGAAAATTTCTCCTTTGTCAAGTGATAGATTGGCTTGCTGTACAGCTGCGACATATGTTCTCCTAGGTCCATCAGTGGGAATGTACGTCGGCTTCTGGCAAGGACAGCAAATTAGCAAGTGCTAATTTCAATTTATTTTTCAGAAGCATGAAGAATAGTCTGTTTTTTGGTGGTTTTTTCTTTTTTGGTTTTTTTTTTTTTTCCAGGAAGAGAAGTGGAAGAATTGATCAATAAAATGAAAAAGGCACTGTTAGCCAAAGCTCTCCAAGTTTTTCACTGCAAACAGCCCTGCCTATTATACCTGTCTGATACAGGTACATTGTATTGCTCTTGTATGAGAGACAGCAAAACTCTGACACCAAAAATCCAAAAGCACAAATTGACTTACTCCAAATCATTCTAAGAACTATCAGAACACTCCACAATTTCCTAACTTTAGTCCATTTACCACATGGGCTGGGCCCAAATGCTTGATGTTTGCATATGACAAAACTATAGTTTTGTCTGATGATGATGTGGGTTCCACATGTTTCCACCTACTGATGATGAAATCAGCAAGCCCTATTACACATGCCAGTCCAGGAGAAAGAAGTGTGAGAAGAATGGAGTGGAATGAAGTAAGTATGCATGGACTATATACCATCAGAGAGTGGATATACCTTTCCCAGATATCTGCATGTCATTTCAAAGACAGCGCTTGTATTAAAAAGACAGTGAAGTCACCATTCAGCCCAGCATTTTTTAATACATTCTTGATGAGAATTTCAAACATCTCATTTTAATAAACTCCAACAAATACAAGCCCAATGCAAGGGGAGGACCAACCATCCAAATGCAATCACGTAACTTACAAGACGTCTGAAAGTGAATGTGTCGTAAATTGCGCTTGAAGAAAAAAACCAAACAAAAACTTTCAGCCTATCTGAAATGTCCAAATAGTCTAGCAAAACATTTACATACAAGTGACCAGATAGGTCGCTCCATTCCAGCAGAAGAGTGCTCAGCTGGGCTATTATCCAATTCTAGGACAGCAATTCACCCTTTTTACAAGTGCCTGGGCAAGTCATTCGCAGCGCAGGTCCCTGCAGGTTGATCCTCTTGCATAAGGGCTTCTGTGCCTCCCGTGCAGTGTATGTGTGAGGGCTGCACATTGCCACTATTGTTACTGTACAAGCAGTTAAAATGATAAAACAGACCCAGTGCCTCAGACACCACAAGGAGGATATGCAGGAAGGACTGCTAGGTGGATTCATTGACATAACTCTCTTATGAGGAAAGGCTGAGAGAGCTGGGTCTGTTCAGCCTGGAAAAGAGAAGGCTGAGAGGAGATCTGATCNCTTCCTACATTTACTCTTCCTCTTTACACAGAAACCTTATCACCAGCTTCTCTCTTGCTCTATGTATATATGATAGTTTTACCCCTAATAATTACATCTCTGTGAGGTCAACTAAAAAGGCACGCACTGCCTTTGAATGTTTCACATGTAGCTATGTGCTCATAAATTAACTCTGCATTTCTGGTGCTGTAGGAATATCTCCAAACTCCTTGATACAGTCAGGCCAGAGTACATACTGTGAAGCTGTGTGACAGTTACGTGTCCACACTGCAATGCCTGCAAACAGCTGAACATGACTCTCTACTTCGGAGTCTTCATCAGACGACTGCACTCGAAACACTCCAAGATTATCTGAAGTTTGAGGTTTCTAGAGCATCTGATATTCTGAAGATCAACAATAATATAAAGCAGGTGACAGAACGGAGGGAAGCACTCCTCTGTCTCTGATGGGAAACGTAACATAATAATAATAAACGTAATACATACGCATTTAGAAAAAAAAAGAATCCCATGGGTGAAAACTGGAAACTGCTTCACTGCAGTGATCATCACACAGTTTCACAGAAACTGGTTTGATTTAGATCAATTTAGATTATTTTTCTATTTTTAGATTGCCACATTGTTCCAATGCCCCTGTACAGCAAACCTCACGACAGTAGGTATGGAGTTTCTAGGCCACCTTATGAGCTCCCTTAGAAACGGGGCCATGGCCTTCCAGTGATCTGTACTTTACAGCAGCATTGAAAGTACTGATCTTAGGCTGTAACTTAAATGCAAAATAAAAATTCAACATAAACGTCGTTCTCACAATAAATTAACATGGTTTGGCTTGGTTTGAAACTGAACCATGAAACCAAACTGTTGCTGCTTTAAAAATAACATATTCTAAAACATTTTAAGGATGCCTAACTAAATCAAAATTAGCATTCCAAAAGCAGTAATGACAAAATATGTACTTTAAAAGGAAAATCGCTGGATTGTGACAATAAAGAAGCACTAAAGATACATCAGCTCCCTCATTTCACACCTTCTTGCATAACAGTCCTACACTTGCAGTAGGACGGCCTCCCACCTCCCAGACACTGAACACAGCGAACCCAGAGGAAAGAAACCCACTGTTTTCTGTGGCTCTTGGACAAGCTCCCAAGTCAGCCTTCAACAAAACTGTGGTTTTTTGTTGTCATTAAAAGCTACTGTCACATGCTTGTTTCCCATCATGGCATCTCCATTTCCTCCTAGAGATAAACTACAGCTGTTACACATTTTATTGGAATGCGTAGCTAATCAGCAGCTCTCCAACCCATGCCAATAGTCTCATTGGTCCTCCAGGCCCAGTGCTATACAGGAAAAGTGAACAATTTTACCTCTGCATCTGCACAAAACCTTTCCGAAACTGAATATGTAAATGGAGCTCTTCATTGTGCTTTACTCTTCGCTCATTTGGTGAATTCAGAGTTTCTCAAAAAAGTGTCCGTTCATGAGAGATTTTTTTCCATCTCTACAGTGTGAGTCAAATGGAACCCTAACACCTAAACAGTATGCAAATGCTATGTATGCAGCAGAGGAGAAAGAGTCAGCTTATTTTAAAATTAAGTTAAGAAATAATAAAACATATTTGAAAGCAGTATGGTTCCTTCTGCTAACACTGAGATCGCATTCAGCTTAATGACAAATAATCTGCTTTGCCACAAAGTGGAAAGAAACTTTAGTTGGAACACACCCTTCACCTTTCGACCTACCCCAATATTGCAAAAGCTTTGACTCCTAAACCAAAGCCAGCTGATTTTCTTTGTTACACAGCAGTAGCACAATAGTTGAGCACGTTCGGCAGTGTAAAAGGCATTCTCGGGGATCTGTAATGAACAGAGCTGTGTGGAAAGCACACTTCCAGGTGTTTTACCATAGAATGCTGGGAGAAACCACAGCGCACTCCTTATTGGGAGAGTGAGACATCTACCCTGTGGTCTCTACTCACGCAAAACCACCAGTACACGGCCCAAACTTGGCAACACTTCCAGCGAGACATGCTTATGCTTTTGGCAGAAGTGAGCTGACCACTTTCAGCATCAGTGTCCTTTGCCAGCTGGACGAAGAGTACGCAGATGCAAGGGAAGCAAATTATCTGCGCACTGGCAAAAAGAAGTGCTGAGCAGAACCTAAGGAAAAAGCGTGTGTGTGTGCGAGTGAGCATGCACATGAGCGCATATATATATATATATATATATATATATATGCACCTGTGTTTTGTGAAAGGGAGTAATACAGTCAAACTGGAAAAACTGTCTGCTACTAATCCTGTGGTATCATTTTCTGCAACGTTCTCGCAACAACAAACAGGCACCTTTTCCATTAAAATCTTCCAAGTTGATTTTCAAATATCAAACACAAGGATGCTGAATAAAAATTTTCAAAGAAAGTCTGAAATCAGACCCCCTGAAGAAAGTGTCCATACAATCATTTACAGGAATTTAGCAACTTAAGGTAAGCATGCCATTGTTATCTTCCCTTTTTTTTTTTGGTCTCTTAAAGACTGAGTGCTTGCGGAAAAAACACTACACATCAACATTTGGTAAAATATAAAAAGCCTTCTGGGTTCAGAAGATATATGAGAAATGACTCAGAAAAATTAATGGGACAAGAATTTGCAGCTGATAGGCTAGGTTTAGCAGAGAGAGGGAATCTGCCTGTAGATTAATTAGATTCTGCAATCACAGCCCCTTTTCACCCATACACATCCCACCACTATCATTGCATGATCAACAGATTTTAATGAAAACTAATGCTTTCTTTTGAGAAATTCCATGGGGACTATGTATAAGGTTGAGTTTACTTTTCTAAGTATTTCTTGAAAATCGTACTTAACGCAAGTGCACATTTGTTGGCTGTAAAGGTGTACAACAGCAATTTTTTGCAATGACAGTGCAGAGAGGGAATATGAGATCTGTGTGCTAATGAGCTGACACTGCAGAGGCTAGAGCAGTGTTAGTATAGTGCACTACAAGTGCAGAGCAGAAAGACATACGAGGGTTATTTCTAGGGAATATGATCTACAGAACTGTACGCATAATTCAACATTAATACTAACATCCTTCATCAGAGGTTATAAGAAAAACACGAAAGACGTTTCAGTGATGAATTTATACAGTTGAGTTGCTATATTCATATTATTCTGAAAAAGCCAGCTCGTGCCCTACGTGAGCATTTTTGAAGAAAATACGTCTACGTTTTACTTGATTTTATTCATTCACAGGTCAAGTTAACTTTCTTCCTTTCTGTTTTTTCTGACAGCAAAAAAGCTGCATATTGTAAAATATGCAGAGCCAACTGATAAACTTCAATTCACCTTTAAATACTCTGGAATTTTCATCAGTGTTTGCATTTACCCTTTTAAGTTATCATACTTAAAAGATTACTCTTTTAAGTTATCATACAGCTAAATAAATAGGTGTGCAGATAACTGCAGAGTGGCTGAATACTGTATGCATGTGTGTAAATTAAATATACAGAGAGGGGCTCGGTGCTAGCGGCGAAGCAGGGAATACATGCACATGAATCAGACTATGCATCATTTAACTGAAAAAGGAATGAGAAGGAGGGGCTTAGGGCAGGAATTTTCTTTTGCTTCTGAACAAGTTTGTTCCCATGTTGGGATATTGCCAAGTCAGCCCCACGAGAGGTGGGCTTTTTATCTCTGGCTCGTGAGGACAGTTCAGAAGAGATTTTTTTCTTCTGCCTCAGGAATGCACCAGATTGCACCAAGCAGGATGTGCAGCTGTACACTAAGAACCTGAGCCTTTCCTGAGCAGAGCCCCCCCGTCGATTCCTGCACACATGAACACTCATTACAGCCACTATCGTATAAATCAAAGCAAAGCAGAATGAAAGGTATGATTTTATGGATACTGACTAGTGCAGGCACTAGGCTCAAGCTACACATGCTTCTTTCTCCAATTTCCCTTCAGTTCCTTCACCTGTCCCACCACAAAGTCAGTCACAGTCTCCCTCTCCAGTGAAGGCAGTCAGAGTCACTGCAGGTTTCTCTCCTATGGATCCCTGCCAACTGCAAATATTGATCAAACGGCTGTGTGACAGCACTGGAGACAATTTACGCTTATCTCCAAGAGAAGTAAAAATGTTGTGGAAAGAATTCCTTCATGGATACGGCAGCACCCTGAAATTATCTGCCACTCCACTGGGAAGTGAGGATGTGATTAAGGGTACTCAGGCCAGAATGTTTTACATATTAGCCAGGTAGAGTGAGGAGGTATTAGTTCATCCTGATCCACTGATATGTATGAGCATTCTGACTTTCAAAGCTAATTGCTTCAAGATCCAGTAAGAGCAACTGTTCTTCTATTTTTCTTTATTTTGAGCTAGTGAGACCTGCATGACTGGTGACTTGGACTTCCATATTCTTTTCCTCCCAACAGCAATACCAGATGGTTGACATAGCTATGGACAAGGTCACCTTTTCATTTTCTTTCTTCTGTTTCTTTTTTCACATCTTCTATTTTTAACTAGGTTACTGTAGGTTGGTATTCTCTGGTCCACGGTTTCTCCAGAGATTTAAGTTTTCTCAGTTTTACTACACTGGTAATATGTGCGTTGGAACATGCAGCCCTATACTACAGAAAACCATCTTATCTTACTAAAATTGCCACAACTTTCACTAAGCAATGACAAAAATTGTTAGATGTCAGAAGATGAGAAGCACACTGACTAAATAATACATCGACTGCCTCTGAACGTGCGTGTGGTTCACTTGTCTTGGTGGGATCTGTAAAGAAGTGCTGGTAGAACTTCTAAAAAACAGTAATTAATCACTCAAGCAGTTTAATGTACTTAGTTTAAATCCATATAATTGATATTTAGGAAACTATGTTTGAGATACAGCCTCTTGAAGGGATTACAACGATTAAGGATTAATAGTCTAATGTTTGTTGTAAGAGCTGTTGAGGCTGGATAGGATTAGTAAAATAAGGTGTAAAGTACAGACGCGCTTTTATTTACCATTTTTTTCCACTTTACCAAATATTTTTATTGGCTATTGTATAATTAACCTCCCTGAAAAAGTTTTAAATTAAAAGCCCTTTAAGAAGTGCAACGCTGCACTAGCAAGAAGCAGTCACATGGGGGATATGTTAGAATATAAATCCAAAATTTGTCCAAATATTTCCTTATTGTGTATTTTCTAACTGTCAGCTTTCTCAGAACTAATACCTGAAGTCCTAGAAGAACAAAATATCTACTTGCCCAGTCTTCCGATGATACAGCATGGGATGGGATTATGAGAACTATCCTATACCCAATGAACAAAAAATTAAAGAAATAAGATATTCAAAACAAGAAATTGTTTTAAAACAAGAGCTACCAGTTTTCTGTACTCAAGTGCTTCATTATTTTAGTACAACGCTTCCCCTCTGACCATTTTATACTGCAAGTATACGAACAGGAATCCTGTGCATAACACAAAGTTAGTACGGAGGTCCTTTAGATCATGTACAGACATATTTCTGCATACTGCAAAAGGCATGCAACTACCTTGCAAGAAGACTCCATTCTTTTTCAAAGCTTTACAATAAAAAGTGTATGAAACCGCATTTGGACACATCAGTAAAACACATATTCAAGAACTACTGTTGGTAAAGGAATGCTTTTTTAAATGCAGAACACGCACTAGTCTTTCAGAAAGAGATTTCGTGTGTTAACACTACATTAACGCTACTCAAAGTTCTATTTTGCTTCTTCTGTTAATAAAAGCTCAGATTATACACATGTGCTTCTTGTGCAGGGCTATTTCTCCTAACGCCAAGCGTTCTGATTCCATTTTCTCTCCCCTCAGCTCTAATGGTATTTGTCAGTTTACAGTCTCCTAGCTTTTAACAGGACTTTCACTGTAAGAAAACAACCCAGTATTTCAGGGCAGAGGAGAGAAGTAAGCTCCTCTAGCTTTGTTCCGCCAAGGTCACTTGTAAACGGCTGTTTCTGTTTTATTCCTACACGGTATTATTTGCAAATTATGCTGTTTCACACGGCTAGGTTGTAGCCTTAACAGAAAAGGGATGTTACTACAGCAGCAATTCACTGATCACAGCTACACAGCACTGCTGTATAAATAACATGGTGTTTTTTCTGGAAAACAAAACTAAAGGGGTGAAAAGAAGTGGTGACAGAACTTTCCCTAAGGTATTATTCAACCATATAATGCTGCAAATCTACTAAATCTCATGTCAGTACACACATCTGTTGTGCTATTTGTATGAACAAGAACTCTAGGCTACCAGGGAGAAACTGAATGTAAGCACAAATAGCAAATATTTTTTAAAAAGCATGTATTTACTTACAAGCATTTGTCACTGAAAAACTGTTTGAAGAGTCCAAGTGATCTACGTGATAGTTCAAATGGAAGGGCTTTTCTGTGGTATTTTGGTTTGTGTTGTATAACTGCACAGCAAATCGAAACGCACTGTGCTCCTGAACAGTGTTCCTCATGAATAGTCCACCTAGGACAGAAAAAAAAAAAGAACAAAGGGAAAAGGTATTTCAGGGTGGATTCTGAGGAGAAACACTGGCAATAAGTTACATTTGCACACCGCACATCTCAGGAAAGAACGAACAGCAGCAGGCTGAGCCTGAGCACGTAATTCCGACAGAGCGCGTACATGAAATACATGCTCCAAGTCCAAAGTTAGGCTTTTAAAGGCACACATCGCAGCCAGGTGCCCCCTTGAGCTGTCGGAGTCAGCGGCAGCTGCAGGTGCACCTTGAAAACCAGGCCACCTACACACGGATGCTCGCACACAGATTTTAAAGTCTAACCCGGGGAATTGTGCCTCCGGAATTCTCTCCAGGCTACCCAAATAACGTCTCTGCAGAGTTATTTGCTAAGGACACCGGTGGCGTGCGGCGTGGCAAACGTGCGGGTTTGAACGGTCCGGTGGAGACACGCACAGCTGAGCGCTGCTCCAACGGAAAGGCAGGAAAAAAACCCAAGTTTCACTCGCACGCCTTCAGCCTGCCGGCTCGCCTGGCCGCAGGTTTCGGGCACGTCGTTACCGATTCACGCCGCCGCTCTCTCACGTTATTTGCTCCACGGGATGCGCTGCTCCAGGGCGCGATTCCGCAAGAGCACGGACCGAATCCTCCCGCCGTTCCTGAGGGGAACGCAGCAGCCCGGCACCGCTCGCGGCCGCCCGAGCACGGGAAGGAGCGCGGCGGGGCTGGCCCCGAGAGCAG
>VZSC01014887.1:221337-345331 GCA_013398225.1 Steatornis caripensis
TGGAGAAGGCCACGGGGCAGCCGGCGCGGAGGGACGATGCTCTTCCCCAGAGCGGCCGCCTGCCCTGCGCCCGGCTTGTCACCGTCCTCCTCCAGTGCTAGCGCTTGAGGGGGAGGCTCCCGCCTGCATCCACCCACAGTGCCTTGAAGGGAAGAAAGACAAGGGCGAGTTTATGCCACACAAGGGAATATTAGGTCCTTCCCAACCTCCTCTAAAGGAAGGAAATCCAACAACGTCTCCCTGTTTCATCCTCTATGCTGGAAGGAGACAGGCAGGGAACGTCTCTGTCCAATGCTGTGTTGCCCCACACAGACCACAAAGCAGGGCCTGCGGGATGGCTGCCGGGGCTGTCGGACAACCCATGTACCTCTCTGCTACCCCCCTCTCGGCTGAGCCCCTCGCCTGCACATCCATAGGGAGCTACTGTGCTGCTGCTCAAAGCTTGGTTCTCTGAGGGATTGATCTTGCACCCGGCTCCTTGACACCTCGCTATACGGATCCTGCAGCTTTTTTCTCTTTTTGCTGGTTTGAGGCTCATGAAACTGTACAAAACAGAGACAGAAAAGAGATATTAGGTCACCTAGTCCATCTCATAGGCCTAGGGAAGATTGTTCTTCACTTGATGTTTCCTTTTCCTCTGATTTCAGCAGGTCACTTTACCTTAGTCCTCCTCTGGTTTCTTTTTTTCCTTAATCTCAGACTCTGGTGTTTTTTGGGTCTATGTTCGGTTGAGTTAGGGATAATATGAAAAGTAGCTACTGGCTGTAGCTTCATGTAAGTACCTGAGATGTAAGATGGTGGCAGATTACTGCATATACGCTAATGAATAACATCAGATAACCCTAATGGTTATCTGTAGTGATAGGTGGGGTATAAAGGCCATCTTTCTATCTGTAGCGCTCTTCAAGCTCAAAGCACTCTACAAATATTACCTATGAATTCCTGTAAACGTGCCCATGAATCATGATTTTATTCTTCTGTTACAGATGTGGAAACTTAGAAGTCAAGGAAAGCAACGGGCCCAGCTCACCTAGGCAGGAAGTTNCTGCAGCTTTTTTCTCTTTTTGCTGGTTTGAGGCTCATGAAACTGTACAAAACAGAGACAGAAAAGAGATATTAGGTCACCTAGTCCATCTCATAGGCCTAGGGAAGATTGTTCTTCACTTGATGTTTCCTTTTCCTCTGATTTCAGCAGGTCACTTTACCTTAGTCCTCCTCTGGTTTCTTTTTTTCCTTAATCTCAGACTCTGGTGTTTTTTGGGTCTATGTTCGGTTGAGTTAGGGATAATATGAAAAGTAGCTACTGGCTGTAGCTTCATGTAAGTACCTGAGATGTAAGATGGTGGCAGATTACTGCATATACGCTAATGAATAACATCAGATAACCCTAATGGTTATCTGTAGTGATAGGTGGGGTATAAAGGCCATCTTTCTATCTGTAGCGCTCTTCAAGCTCAAAGCACTCTACAAATATTACCTATGAATTCCTGTAAACGTGCCCATGAATCATGATTTTATTCTTCTGTTACAGATGTGGAAACTTAGAAGTCAAGGAAAGCAACGGGCCCAGCTCACCTAGGCAGGAAGTTTGAGACTCAAAATTAGGACCATGAGCAATAGCCCGGCTTTACTGTAGAGCACTGTTCTCTCAGAAGTCCTGTGGTAAGCATAGCAGATCTGACAGCTACAGACAGGTACGTGAAGTTTAGACATTCAAGATGGTTGTGAAAAGCATGTTCCTATAGGCAAATAATTTCTCTTTCCGGTTGCAAACTACGTACCTCTCCCCATTCTCCCTACTTCCAGCCTATTTCTAACACATTCTCCACAAAGACCTGATGTCCTCTGTTTTTGTGTCCTTTTCTAGTGGCCCTATGTTCTTCCTGTTCACTTGCTCTCACAAAGTTCTCTCCATCCCTGCAGCTGTGTATTCCGGGCTGACTGCCACCTGCCACGCTGACAGCTGATGATGTACTGAAAAAATTATGAAAGAAATTATGTTTAACATTATAGATGCTAGGACAAGAGAAGAGAGAAAATAGCCATGAATGACGGTGGCATGTGTCAGAATCTGATTTTCCTACATAGCCGGTAGGATGAGTACCTCATCTCAAATAAAATGGTGCTTCACAGCCTTATCTCAAAATGTAGAGTCTTGTTATAATCCACAATATATCTGTGCTGAGACACATAAATTTGCATTATCACTCATATTTTTCCTCCTGAAGCCCCTAATACACATGTTGTTGTTATTATTAGCATTTTCAATACACACGTTGCTTTTTGCTTAGGCAGTCAGTCTCATGGTACTATCTGCAGATACAAATGGTACAGCAGCCGTCCCTTATAGATTTTGGAGAAATCCAAAGAGACCTCACCCCGGTTTATCTTTCTTACAGCAAACCCAATGTGTCCTAGGACAAAATGGTAGCAGATTATTTGGCCTTATGTGGATATTAATGCCATGCAAATAGTTTGCTAGGGATGCTCAGTGACTCGAGTTAATAAGTTCCATGGTAACCAAGGTCATACCAGATGCTTTCTCAACCTTCCCTAAGTAAATACAACCAAGATTTTGCAGGATAATCAGAGCTTCATGTTTAGATGATTTATAATGTTCTGGGACACTAGAGGATTCAGAGTACTATCTACCTGAGCGGGAGGAGGTAATGATTTATAATTAGCTAATGTGTTCTCATTGTAATGTCTATTAGTGGATTAGAAAAAATGCTATGGAATTTGGGACACAGCATTTTCACTGAGCTTTCTGATGTTACTAGGCTAAACCCATAGTGTTAGCATAAAGTCATGGCAAAATTTACACCGGGATTCTGTGGCTCAAGCTTCACCCTAACTGCACTAAGCTGACTTTATCACTTTTGTCATTTATATTTCTAATTGCAAGAGAGAAGCTCAGGCAATGAGTATCTAGAAATCATTGTGCTTCTCCCAATACCAACCAAATCAGGTTATAATTGGCAATAAATGTATTACCAGTTGTGTCTTGAAGGCTTTTCTTTGTGTTTGTTTTTAACGGGTTATTTCTTCATAAAAACAAAGGGGACAATTAACTGAACTTTATGTTAGTCAGCATTAGCTAAACTGATTAATTCTACAATAGACAGTTAACAGAGTGATAGTGGGGAGAGACAGAAGCGAAGATGAAAAGGGATTCAGGGAGAAGATGAAACTACAGATAGAAGGAGTTAAGGGGAAAGAATAGCATCAAAAGAGGGAAAATTAACATAGACATTACAGCTTCATACATGTTGGAAAACAGGTCAAAAGGACATGTAGTTAGGATTTGATTATATTGTGAGTGAGCATAGAACAAACTATTGAAGCTCCTGTTTACCTTTCATTACCATGCAATAACAGAGACAAAAAATGAAATTAAAAGGCAGCAGACGAGAGACAGTTTAACAGAAATATTCTGCTATGCAGTTTATAGCTAATCTATAAACCTGTCTCTTACACAGCATTCTTGACAAAAATAATTGTTTTTAAAAGTTTCAAATTTTATGTGAATTAGCAGACTAAATGCATTGGACTAACTAGTAAAAGCTGTTGGGATTAATATTCAGAATTCATGGCAAAAAGTAGCTCCTGAATGCCTCAAGAAAGACCTATTCTTCTTATGCATGATAAGAGTTTACAGTATGTTTAACATTCTCTGAAAGTTTTTGTACTGGTCAGCATTAGAGACAGGATAGGAAACTACCTGAATCATTGATTTGTTGTTACTCGTTTTTTCTAAGAACAGTTAACAGGTGAAATCCTGGAACCACAGAAATGTATGTAGGTTTATTACTTCTATCATGAGAGCTAGGGTTTTACCCAGTACATCCTGGCAGAATAATATGGTCTGGCCCATAGGAATATGTTCTAACACATGGAAGGATGATCAAGATTTGTATAGAATCAGAGTCAAAGAGGAAACTTGTTAATAAATAGAAGTCATTAGTCCATT
Source organism: Steatornis caripensis (assembly GCA_013398225.1). Lineage (NCBI taxonomy): Eukaryota > Metazoa > Chordata > Aves > Caprimulgiformes > Steatornithidae > Steatornis > Steatornis caripensis. Next base: position 225,308 of record VZSC01014887.1, read on the forward strand.
ACTGGAATCTAATTCAACTTGAGGTAGCAAAAACAAATTCATGCAGCAATTTTTATCAGAACTGAACATGGACCGTTACAGAAATAACCTATATATATTACAATTGCACAACTAAGACACAAATGTGGAAACAGTCAGCATGTACAAATGTCTTCATTTTTCTTGGGCTTGTGGTATCTTCAGGATACATACTTCTAATTCTTCTAAGAGCTACAGGGCTGATGGAAATGTAGTGTTACTGTAGTCCCATAACGTCAGAAACAATTTATATTACCTTCTGCTTTCTGATTAACGGTACACTAGGTACTGCTGGCATAACACAGCTCTGCAATTCTTATTTAAACCTGTACTTTTGCTGTGCTCATCTATATTTATTACTTAAGGAAACGGTAAATCAAATAAAAAAAGTAATGGTATTCTCTCTCTTTTTGTTTTATACCTATGAATACAGTTTTAAAGCAATCTTGGGAGTTATATCTGGTTCATCCCACTTCAGCTGTGCAAGATCTGACCACTGAATATTTAATTTCAGTATATAATTACTGAAATATATGATTCTTAAAGACAATCTCTTTTAGCCCTAAGTAGTGAATAATCATTTCAGATGATTGTTTGCCAATCAAAATTCTATTTTACTCCCAGTGTGTGTTTGTGTATTACCATAACTCACCTCATCTCAGTTCAAATCTGCAGTAGTGTCTTCTAATGAAAATATCTTTGGAAAACAGCACATAGATTCTTAGAGATGGATGTTTAGACAAAAAGAATTTACATTTTTCACTGAAGTTTTAAGGATTTCAGGTTTGTTCTGTTGCACTCGATCAGACAGAGATTCCTACCCTCCCCTAAGCCAGCAGTCTGGTAGTTACAAAGTTTTAAGAGTTATTCAGAAAACTGACTTTAAAGTTCTCTGCTAATTTCAGAGAACTTGTTTTACTTCTGGAGTGACCCTTTGCAGGGCATGGAATCAACTCAATTTCTTTCTTAGAGTTAATTCAATACATATAAATAAGGTATTAATTAATATAGGAAGGAAATGAGACAGAAAAGGAACTTCAAGCTGTGTCTCGCCTAGTCCTGGGGGATATATTGTCTCTGGAGTGTTGGTCTCTGCCTTTTTTTGTCACTACCCAAGCAACTTCACCTTGAAAGTGAAAAGATTTCGCTATGCAACTTCCATGAAAAGAAAGCATTTCCATAGAAGAAAGGGGTACACATAGCATACAGAGTAAGAATGAGCAGCTCTGGTACTTTAAGAATTTGTTTTTCTTCTCACTTACAGACCTACCTAACCTACCATCGAATTCCAACAGCATCTCAAGGTCTAACAAGACAGTGAGTGGAAGAAAAACACCAAGGATGCTAGCAAACTGTCAATATAGGGAATTTACAGAACAGTCCAGAATCTGAGAAGGCGACAGAGAAAAATAACAGGAAGAGAGAGATATCCTATTGCAATATCGCAGTCTAACCCACAGGCTGGAGATTTCGATCCCTGTATGCTAAAAGATCTAGTACAGAGTCTTTAGCCCATATNCAGTCCAGAATCTGAGAAGGCAACAGAGAAAAATAACAGGAAGAGAGAGATATCCTATCGCAATATCGCAGTCTAACCCACAGGCTGGAGATTTCGATCCCTGTATGCTAAAAGATCTAGTACAGAGTCTTTAGCCCATATTTTGTCATATTGTGAAGGACTTGCATTGTCCATCTGCACAGAGATGAGTTTCACCTAACATGATTTGTTTTATTGATTTCAGTGGGATTAACTGAGAGTACAAAGACAACGGCAGTTGTACGCTTGCATTGATGTGAATAACACAATGCGGTTCTGATAATCTGCAGTGTTTGAGAGACAGGCAAATCCTTCAGAAAGCCAGTGGCTTATCTGAAAAGATCTGATATTAACAATATATAACAGAAATGTTCTCATCCTCTATGAAACTTCCATTCCTAATTAAAAGTTGTTTGGCTTTGTAAGTCACACCTTACAGCAATTGTGCTGGATCTTGATAATTACGGTATAAGACTGACTATTTGATTGCTCTTTCAGCACAACAGAAGGCATAAGAAGTGAAAAAACAATTGTGGAAGGGTTTTCTAGTAGCAATTCTCACCTCATATCAAGTTGAAGAGTCTTAAGCATTTTCAAGTAGATCTGCAGGGGTCCTTATATAGCAAACTGAAGTCAACTGACAATAGTTTTACTCTTCTTAATTACCTTTTGCAGACTCTTCAGAAGTAGCCCATGAGTCCCAAGGAGTCCACAGACCTGATCTGCGGGAAAAGAGATATTTATTTATTATCATCTGTTAAATGTTGTTTTAGTATCAGCTTATCTTGAAACTGCTCTTGAACATGTAAACTGCTAGAATCCTGTTTTGAGTTCTGATGTGTCCTCATAAGCACTCAATAATAACTAAGTACTCAAGCACGATTGTGAAGGTAACATCAATGCTATCACTGAATGTCTATTTTTGAGAACTCTGTCTAACCCATGATGTTGCTAGAGCATCCTACTTTTGATGACGAAGCTCTGTGTTGTATATGCAAGCATTACTTTCAGTAAGCTTGAAAGCAGACTTCACAGTGTAACTGACTCGGACAAAGTCAGGGAAGAGGCACCCATCTGTCTGGTGTTCGTGGTCCCACAGTTCTCAGTGTTGCTTTTCAAAATATATAGGACCAAATCCTCATCCAGTGTAAAGCACCTTAGATCAATGAAATAAATTCTACTGTGGAGTGGGATAAATGGACTCTATTTGAGTGTTCTGCTATGTAAATGTAGTTACCATATTTTGCATGGCACAAAGATTCTGATCAAGGCCTGCACACCACTGAATGGTCTCCATATATTTGATTTCGCTCTTTTCACCCTTCCACCAGGAACTAGGTAGCAGACCCCACAATCCTCCTGGGCATCCCTTAAGACTAAAGTTTAGGCAGAAATTTCCTTTCATTTAAAAATGGTTCTATAATCTTGAATTTAAAAGTTGTTTTTACTGTTCAGCTTAGGGGCATATGCACCCCCTGAAGAATCATGTTTCAAGAGTACAAAATTAACTGAAAAAAGAAGCACTGTGTTTTTTCTTGCTTCAAATTATGTAAAGAAATCTTGACAGATTTCTTTACTCTTGAATTATTATTTAGTCTTTTATATTGCTTTCTAAATACCAGGGATATCAAATGTGATTGTTCCCCTTTCTATCAGATACCCCTCTGGTAGTACAGAGAACTGTTTAAAACATCAAACCATAACTGGACACCATCTCAGATAGTAATTTGTGTATCTTAATAAATGCAAAACAATAAATGTAAATCAAGTAAAATCCTTCCTTTCCATGAGTCAGATGCTATTTCCTCGGTACTTGTGATGCAGTAGCCTAGAGTTTAATCTAAAAACCATTACAGTCATTAAGCATCATTCTATTTATTTCAATGGTCTTTGAATAAAGCTAATAGCCTATTTTGTTCCTACATATCCATAGTGTTGAGGTGCAAGGGAGGCTAAGGAACAAAAGGAAAGGCAGGACTAGCTATCTTTTATTTAAAATATCTCATAAGCTATTTGTTCTTCATACATCAGAGAGTATAAAATAAAAGAGCATAGATTTTCTCTTTTTTTTTTTAAGAGAGGTAAACCTGTAAACACATTTCTTCCTTGAAACCTGTTTGCATAAAAATCACTTTTTCAGAAACAGTAGCTCTTCCTCCTGTACCAAGGTTATGACGCTGACTCTGAGCAGCATCCAACTCCACAATTACTTTCACAGTGATTAACCAGTTAATTAAATCTCTAAAAGCAAGACAATTCAGAACTGTCTTTAACATCTTCTTGTTAATCAGCTGTACACAGTTATCAGAAGGTTTAGCTAAGAACTGGCCAGTCTTACACAAGGTTTCTTTGGCGCTGTAACACTTAAAGTGTGATGTAGTGAGTTAAGGAGGAAATGCAAACACATATTTTTAGACTTAACTTTGAAATTTCTTGCTTTTGTGTTGCAAGGCAGACCTTACACATTACTTTGAAGTATTGTTGTTATTTGCAATGTAATCTTGTATAATAATTAACTCCAACAGATCCACTGCAGTGCTTTAGCAAAGTATTGGGGCCTATTAAATTGGACCATGAATACACAGTTGCTTTCCTTATTTCTAACATAATTATGCTGTTGAAGAAAAAAAAAGGCAGATTAATGGAAAGGCGTTGCTAAATAGGGCTCCTTGGTGCTGTAAATTTCTGGAGTGCTGTTAGAAGGTTTTGAAATATTAAGAATATATGAAAAGCGACATGCTGGAAATCTTTTGGAAAGCACTTGTTTCTATTATTCTTTAGGGAAACATTCTGCTGTCAAAGGTGAAATCCAGTGACAGCAACACCAAAGGGTATGTTTTCACTGCAAGCTTATTCATAGCATAAGGGCTACTGCAGCACCATACAATCCCTCATGCCTAAATATATATGAACTTTGAACCTGGCTTTGCCATTAGAGGTGAATTCAACTTTTAAGTAGATCAGCACTCATAAAGTTTTCAGTAAGGAGTTTGGCTTTAAGGCACACATGAAGTGTCAAACTATCTGTGGTAAGCAAGGAGACAGGGCGTTATTCTAATTCTGTATGAACTGGACCATGCTGACCGCAGTTTTTCAAGATTTGCATCTCCTGGACCCTGTAGTTTCTGAGTTACTTGTCTCCCACTTGGCTCTTGCTAGAAGCTACCTGCCAGTTTATATACCTCTACTCGGCATTTGACCCTTCATTCCACATGCTCCGTCTCTTTTTGCAGAAGAATGCTGAAAGATGTCACCTCAGCGGGCTGCATCGTTGTAAATACAACAATGGCTAGCTGTAAAAGATGGCTTAGGGTGCCAGGAGCCCTCTCAGCTCCTGTTCAGTCAGCAGTCACCGACAAATCTGTGTACAGAGAAATGATAATTACCAGCCCAGTGATGTTGCTCTAACAGGTCAGGTCACGTATGATTTTTGGGGAGAGGACCCGGCCTGACTAGGAAAAAGAGGCTTGGGGATGACACTGTAATTCAGAGGATAAAACTAATTCAGAAAAAGCAGAAATTGTTCTAGAGCACTCCATGAGTCAATATATAAAGAAACTCATGTCAGTGACAATTAGCAGCCTGAGAAATACCCCTGCAGACCTACTGTCAGTCCCAAGTAAATGTCAGGCCATGATGGATATGTCTCCACATAGGCATAGAACTATGTGAGTATGGTCATGTACTCCAGATACATTCTGCTGTTTTAGCTCAGGCCATAGCCTCCTCGACTGCAGCATGAGCTTTGCTCAAGCTAAAACAGCTATTTCACATTGGCGATGACATTGGGAACTTAGTAAGTGCTGAGATTTGTATTTAAAACAAGACCAGAATCCAGCTGTTTTACTTGTTCTCAGTGAATGCATTTTCCATACTTTGCACAATAAGGAACCAAAAGTCAACTAATTTGTGCATATTTTCAGTATGCAATATATGTACCAGCTTTTTCCTAAGAGATTATTCCTGTACTCATTTTGCAGCGTCAAATAGCAGAGTCCCCATAACTTTACACTCACGTATGCCTTGATTATGATACATTTCAAATAAGCTGATAGTGATCTTCTAAAATAGATACATGAAAATAATTTTCTCCAAACTATAGCTGTAAGCTAAAAATGTAGAGATCAGCTGACAGCACTTCTCACATCCGTCAGCAACGCTCATTTTTGATGACAAAACATAACTAAAATTTCCAAAATTGGTTCATCAGGGAAGATCTCTCTCGGTTTAGTTGGTGTTCATCAAAAGGCTTTTGCTGAATTAGTGAGGTTTTGGAACATACAAACAAGACCATTTAAGCTAATCGAGCCAACGGGAAACTGAATGGCAACTCTTAGTAGCAACAGCATTTTTGAAAGTTCAGACTGCCTCAAGGTCATCAGACCATTAAGCCTAGAAATACAAAGATGTAACCTTGAGATAAAGTTCTTGTCCCATGCACAGTGAATAAGAGACCCTCACTGACAGTGGACATCAGACTGGACTTCAAGTCATTACATCACAAATGCAAGAAGAAGGAGGAAATATTATTCCAATTTTATTTTGATTAGGCCATGATCATCACATCTTAAAAACATGCAGTGTGTGTATGTATACACTCCACATAACAGGAAATATATTTCTGATTCAGAAGGTTGAATGCTTCCAACTGACCCAGAAATTAAATACTTCGCAGCAGCTTTGTAGAAACAGCACTATGGAGTCCTGTGTATCTCTTGGTTACTTGTACCAAACATACTGCTTTTAAGACTAAAAACGCACTTTCAAGCTCTCAGTTCTGCAAATTCATTTGGGGCCCTGAGGGTCAAGTCATAGTCCTTCCCTTCCCAGTCTCACAACAAAGTACATACAGTCTTTAAAGGCTAAACCATGCTTTAAAGGCTAAACCATGGCTTCAATGGTTTGTGTGATACCACTGCCTTCTAATTGCACCCCCAGTGATGTCCTTGCAGCAAGAAGCCTGTCAGTGGTGTTTAGCCAGTATAACGCAATGAAACTTCTGAAACTTTCAACCCTGTTGAAACTGCTCATAAGAATCCAGTTTGCATATGCAAGCTATGTTGTCTCTTTCTGGAAAACAGAAGCAAGAGAGCAGTGAAAGCCTATTTTTGGCATGAAAGGCAGCACAACTGATTCTTAAAAATGTGAGCAGGACTGCTGAGTGAGAATGTGCAATAAACAGATTCCCCACTCCGGGCAAAACTGCTCGGTTAGGGGTTAGCATGTATTTCAGCTCTATGGCTTTTCCGTCTGTTCTGTAGAGTACATGATTTGTACTCTAGCCTAAAAGATGATTTGGAGATGAAAGGCAGTTTTATCACAAAAGCAGCTCTGTTGTTCCAGGAGCAGTATGGAAAGGAAAGCTGCTTCACACAAACATGATAATGTTCCTTACCTCTGAATTCAGATTATTAGAAAACTGTCTATATTCTCCCCAACCCTCACTCCCCTTGCGTAATGTTTTTCAGTGTTTCAAAGGCATCGGTAAGTATTCTCTAAATAGGCTGTTTTCTAGAAAAAAAAAGGAGATTGAGCCAAAGAACTTTACAAATTTTGGGAGCGTGCTTCCATCTTCAGTAGATTTTTCTGCCAAAGAAAGGATTACAGACCTCGGGATCTGGCCCTACATTTGGTATGCAGAGTACTGAAATAATACTGTAACAATTTAGGAAGCCAAAAAGAATATACACACAAGCAAAGGTTAGTTAATATTTAAATATTCTGGTTGTTCAGCTATAAATTCAGACACTAAGCACAGATTAACTGGATTTGGAGCTATAGAAATGACTGTAACACAGCAAGGTCAGGGCTGAATGAAATGACTAGAAATCGATCAAATGTGTGAAGTACTATGGGGGAACGGGCAGTTAATCATTTCAAAACTTTACTCTGTAAAATGTACTGTACATGATCGATGACAGGGGAGATAATAAAACAAGCAGACTATACCTCTGTTCCATACATAAATATGCTGGAATTGTGTTTGGTCTGATTAATTCAGCAAAGTTTGGGTTGCTAATTCGTGATGCTTTAATCTGAAGGTAGAAAAGTTAGCTCTGGGAGCCTAGGGAGGGACTGTACTTCACTGAGACTTCTAAAAAACTATATGGATATGCCGTGCATATGCTTTGGGTGCAAGAAATGCTAACTGCTTGGCATCCATTTATTGGCACTAGGATATGCATTTACACGCCCCTTTTGCCTGCTAGCACCGAGGGATTAACAATGCACCAATTCTTTGAGCCTCAGGGCCTGATTCTGGATCACTGAAGTCAATAGGAGCTTTGTCATTGACCTCAATGGGCACAGGCTCAAACCCTCAAAGAACACATTATGTGATACACATTTTTTAAAAAAAGACTTAGTGGTTTTGTGTTTGCAGAACCAGGGATGACTGACTGACTGATAGAAAGAAACTGAAATAGAGAGGTGAAAAACAAACTCTGATTCCCCAGACAGGGGGAATCTGACTCTATATCTGAGCACAGTTTAAAAGCAGACATAATAACTGCACTGAGTAGCAGCATTTTGCACTACATTTAAACCATGAATAATACCTTCTGAAATCAAGTCTCTAATTTAGGTACCTGAAAACAATATAAATCAGTGAAAGCGCAGAACCTTTGTAACTCTGAGAAGCCTGTTTACTTCGTGTTGAAATAGAGATGCAGGAGTCTATACACAAGCAGGTCTAGATTAGAGAATTTGACTACTGTATGCTGAGAGTAGCTCTTCTTGTTTCTCTGACATTCCTTCATTTGCCTCCAGGAGACAATCTCTTAAATGACATGGTCACGTAAACATGAGAAACTTTGCTAAGAGCACCTGTTTACCACTATATTCAGAGTTGTAATCAAGTTAATGACCGCATATAATAAAATACATTATTTGTAACCACATATAGTCAATGGCTGCACTTTCACCTTCTAGCTTCAGCATTAATAAGAAACTCCTTCAGTTTTCCAAAACTTAATCTATAAACGGAACAGCAGGGCCTGCATATACATATTCATGTGAAAAACCCTCCAGAGGAATTAAAAGCAATAGCACTATTCATCTTCCTTACATGTTGAATGAATGAAGTATCAGCTCTCCAGGTTTTGTAAGTGTTACTGGTCGTCCCAGTCACATACTGTTGTTTCTGATCCATATCTGGATGATTTGCAAACACGGCAACTCTTTCAAAACAGCTTTGTGAATACTTCCGGTGAGAATGCTTATTTGCTCAGATCCTTGTGATATCTTATTTACCAAAAACAGTCTTGAGGGAAAGAAAATTTATTCTGTCAGCACCATGTGTAAAAGGGGAAAGGAATCCTTCACTAGTACCTCCAGACGAAAGCTGAGCACATCAGCAAGTACACTATTTAGAGAGGCACTATTATATATATAATATGTATATATATTACATATAGTATATATATATATACATATACATATAGTGTGTATATATATATATAGTACACTATTTATTTATGCTGCAGAAGTCTCCTCATACTAGTAGGGTTAGAGCATCAATTCCCAGACACAAAGACCTTTTGCAATACCAAACCCCAAAACATTTTCTCAGGAGTGAGTACAATTATCACATCCTAGTGGTGCAGAATTTTTAATGCTGAGCAGCTAGTACATTTTATGAATTCATCACTTTGCTGTTGAACACTGGCATGCACTGATAGCTAGGCACAAAAAGCTCCAGCGCTGTACAGAAGTGGCATTCAGCCTTTGACAAGCGAAGAGCTACTTTGTCATCAAACAGAGGCTCACAAAACCATGAAAGAATGAACCGCATTTAAAATAGAGAAATGTGCGCAGGCAGTTTATGCGAGAGTTAATACACTGCTCCAAACAAGTCAGCAAAATCCACAGTCAGAACAGCGTTTTTCCGAGCACAGCCGAAGACCTAGACTCATTGGCTATCTGTCACCAGCCTCAGAAGACCGGTTCTGTGTAAGTCGATACAGTCCATATGTGTGTGGGCGCACTCACACCTCTATTTTTTGTTTCAAATTGCCTCAGGGCAGCTGCCATATCACCTTCAAGGAACCATGTGATGTCTTAATCAAATGCTAGCAAGGAGCTCGAAGCAGCTTAGAAGCCACAAATGGGATGCAGAATACTGAGGCACTGAAAAGTGACATCACCAAGATAGCAATGATTAGCTTCATTTTTTCTTGCCCTTTGCATGGTTTCCTTAGGTACGATGCTCTCTTTATGGCTTATTTCTTCTGAACTGGTACGAAAAGAACAAATACCTGTTAAGCAAGACTGGGGTTTTAATAGGAAACTTTTGGTCTATTTTATATATCTTTGTGCTGTCCAGATGCCTGGATTAGAACAGCAACTGAACAAGAACATGGGATTGCTGCGTTCTAATCATCTCTAAAGCTTAGAAGCAAAAGCTTTCACCATTTTTCAAATATGGATTTTGGTTACAACCCAAACTTGTCATCCTTTCGTATGCAAACTTCCCACTGTGATCAGTGGGACTTCTGAATATTTAAGGAATACATGGGAACTTGTCATTTTTTCTCTTCACTTTCTAAACTGCTAGTGGAAAATTGTGTCAACCAGGCAGGAAGAGAGGGAAGGAGGAGAATACTAGGGGAGTGCGAACAGAGCTAGATAATGCTGTGCGCCAAACACTTCCCAGTCAGCCCCTTGGCATGCTGCTAGAATGTTGGAACTGCAGCCAGAAGCATTACATTTGCAAGTGCAATATCTGCAGTCCCTTATGAATAAGTTTTCAAAGACAAATCCCATTCACAAATACCATTACAGATAACAAATACTGTTGCAATATTTGAGTGTATGCAGACACACAGAATTTTTCTTACTCTTTTTTACTCTTCTTTACTTCTTTCAAAAAACGTAATGACGTATGTTCAGAATTCTTTTCACTGAAATACTTATGCCCAGTCTGAAAGGGTGAAGGGCACATTTTTAGTACTCACAGTCTCTATAAGATAAACGTGAAACTGTAGCACAGCTGGTGCTTGACAGTGGATGTATTTGTCTCTTGGAATTTTGTGTTAAGGAGATTCCTTCATTAGTAAAAGAACCTTTTTAGTATTCACTCTCAGATTGCTTTTACTACTTGGTTCAAGGCAGTGCTTATTACTAAATATGTTATCTTAATGTGGTAACTTCTACCAAATCTTAATCGTTAGCAGTAAAAGCTATAAATATTTGTTTTCAGAGTTAAACTCAGAAAGTAGCAATGCATTTATTACTGTTTCTTTTAGACAACTGAACCTATTGACTTAATATTGACTTTTTTTTAACCCACATTCCACAGTCACACATTTTTTTCTATTTCCCTCTGATGTTTAACCTACAGTGTACTTCATCTCCAAAGCAATGAGGCTTTCAAACATCATTATTTCACCTTTTGAGCCTAGAAGAGAATTTCTTCTGGAAAAAGGAAAGGAATACTAAACGACTTTTAGAACTTGACTGGAACAGACTGATTTGTCTGCCTAATTATTATCATTATAGTTTCCACAAAATAAGATTTTTTCTTCCTAGCTAAAAATGCACAGTTTTATTCTATAACAAAGCTGTATATGTTGCTTGATCCGATACATACAGTCTGATCCTTCTAGCTTCATGCCAACCATTGCCATTTTATTACTGTCCAAATGACACATGACAAGACAGAAATGTCACTTGAAATACATTACAAAGAGTTCTCTAGCTAGCTTTGAGATTTACTACTGCGTCGAGTGAGATTGCATTTTTGGTGACGACACTGCAAAGGACTCCGAAAGAGTTGAAAGAGTACAGTCAGTTTATGGAGGTGAAGCATGCATTACTGTGAGCGTGGGAAAGAATAACTGAACGTGTATCATCAACTCATGGTTTTAGAACCATTTCACAGTGAGAGAGAATTTAGGCTCTTTTGGTACTGAGATAAATAATTCATATAGCCAAAACATTACTGGTCTGTACTACAGGGAAAAGTCTGTCAATTACTTCAACTAGTCCTTTTTGTTACTGTAGCCATTAATTCATACAGAATCAAATACCTGTCAGGGCTTAAATGACAACAGTTTCTAGTAGTACCGAGGGAATACAATGGGTATTCTTTTAGTAGAGTTGCAAAATTTGAATTCAAACCAAGACTTCAAAATCCTCTTTATGCAAAACTATACAGAGTTAGGACTGGATAAGATGCAACAAATACCCGCTGTTCACACGTAGCTTTTGTCAAAAACTGTTGAAAGAGTTGACTGGAAACTTCAACCAAATAAAGCAGGTACAGAGCAGCTGAAGTAAAGGACTTTTGGTCATTCAGTGATTGTTCAATACTTAGTTTTACATGGTGCCACCTTTCCTTTTTTTCATAGCCTGTCCCTTTTTCCCAGCCTGAAGCCAAACAAAACAACGGCTATAACCTGGCTGGTTTTGCACTGACATTGTTCACTTTGTGTGTTGTGCCTTTACTTTCTTCCAGTTTGTCTTGTCTACTCACATATCTATGTCTGTCTGTGTTTTCAAGAGGCTAGCAAAAGAGGACCTTATTTCTAGTTGGTCCTGGAGGTCCTACCATACTTTACACAGTTAGTAGCAGTCTGGTAAGACTCTCTTCTGTAGTCGGTGAAGGCGTGCAATCATTTTAGGAACCACTGTCTTTGCAAGTGAATCTCACTAATGTAACCTCAAATAAGAACATAAACTATATGGCACAAAAAGCATGTGATCAAACCTTCACTTTGCTACAAGAACACCAATAAGCTGCTTTTACTTTTCAGGAGCAGGGGGAAAGATGAGGACGCTTTCCTTCCTCTTTTGAATAGATAAGGCATCGTGCACCAGGAAACAGGAGTTGTTCTTTTTCATCTGCGTTCGCTCTGGACTGTCCCAGTGCTCTGACAGTATGTCTGCAAGATCCGAGCAGCTGCCTGACAGCTTGGTGAAGGTGCTTTATGCTCAGTAACAAAATGGAATTGGTCTCCCTGTGAAAAGCTGCTACAAACCGCCCTCTGAGTCCAGTCTAGATGTGTTTCATTTTATTATGTCAGCATATAACAAAATTTTTACTTACGTTAATTCTAGCTGGTTTATTTGCTGAGTACTTTGAAGTGGGTTCCTTTCTGCTTTTCTGAGCAAGTGCACGTGATTCATTCCTCAGGGTTGCTTGGTGTAGTGAGGTGAAGAGTTTTCTCAGTATCATTCACACAAGGTAATGCACTGCACTTGCATGCTTGAGACTGGTTCTTAACTGAGATGTTTCATGAGATTCAAGCATGTAGCAGCTTAGGTCAGATCCTGATAGCAAGGTTGAAAACTATGATGATAGTCTTGAATGAATGACGCAGGAAGCTGGTTCACCTTTGGTCAAAATTTGTACAGGCAAGAAGCTTTTTGAACCTGTCTATTACTGAACCCACAAGGAACTTCAGCAGTCCAGGACAGTTTCTGCATCTAGCAAGATATTTATGGCTTAGCTCTGTTATAGGTTGTACACTGAGTTTGTTTCAGAGGATTTTTTATACTGCCTGTGCAAAACAATTTCTTGCTCCAGCAGCTACCAAACTTAAATTTTAGCCTGCAGCACTCAGTCCACAAAACACAGGACTAGCATGCAACTCTGAAGAAGATCAAAGAAACAATAATTTGTGATTCATTCACAATTATTTTAGGTTCTTAAAGGCAATGGCACTTAATGTTGGTTAAAAACTGTAGGAAAGGGCTCTTAGGAGGACAATTTTAGTATAACCCAGGTGGAACAGTGTTGAAGTCAACAGTTACAATATTTTTAAACTGACTCCAGTACATTTATTCCATAGAGAAAGTTTCCTCACACTATAAATCATTGTAAGATTAGTATTAATCTGACTGAAATGTCCTGAGCCATCCAATTCTCTGGTTAATTCTATTAGGCAGTATTTTCCACATGCTAGTTTGAAATGTTATCATATGATGACAAATGTAAGCTTTTTTATTGGATTTATGTAAATCCTGTCTTCACTGAAGCTGTTGGAAGGGTCCACAGTTGCTTATAGGATCCACACACTGAAAAGCATCACAAATACCTTGTGAGAGACTGGCTTTTCTTCAGAAAGTCCAAGCTTTAGAACAACTGTTTTGGGTCCACCACAGACTTCCAACCATTTTTCCTGTCACAGTATCACATGAGATGGCAGAAAGCTTTCTACCTGAGCACCACCTTTAGTACTGTCTACTCCTAAGAAAGAATGCACTTTCAGAGAGAAATCAGGAGTGAAAAGAACAGGTTTAAATCCCTGCTTGTCCTAGCTCTCTCGTTTGGTTATTTCCTCTTTAGATTGTAGACTTCAAGGGCTTGGCTGGAAGCCAAATGGCTTTCATTTGTGGTAGTTTCTATTTGACAGTTGGCAGATTAAAAAACTCAGTCCTTCCAGCTGTACAGGTAAGCATGAGAGACAGAAGAAACAAGGAAATTCTGTCTGGACGCCACTTTCCGTACCTGGAGACCAGAGCAATTAGAGTCTTTGATCTCAGAAGGGTCCCAATTAGAAAAAACCCAACACAGAAATGGTCAGCTTTCCATCATAGCACATTGTCGTATTTATTTTTAGTTCATTACACAGCAGGGCTGTCCTCCAGCTAGACGTCGCAGGGCTCAACCACAACACACATAATAAGCGACTAGTGCTTCTTGCCTTCAAGCAAAGGAGTAGACCCATTGGCTGCAGTGGGGCTACTCACACTTAAAGTCAATCATATACTAAAGTGCTTTGCTGGACTGGGGCCTCCATATCTCAGATGAATAAGCTTTTCTTCAATGAATTTGCCAAGTCTCCTTCCTAAAGGTCAAAGAAAAAGCCTATTCTATTTCCTGCTGAACTTGGTGGACCTTTTAAAACACATTATATTCATTCTTAGTATATGTACTATAGATATTGAACATTAGTTGACCTTAGTCACAGGAGACTCAAGAAAACAGTCCTAGGGAAGTATAAAAGCTCAGGGTTAATTACAACACCTTAGATCTAGACAATTTTGTGAAATTTCTTTGTTCTTATTTATTTAGTTGTTTTTAATTCAAAGACAATGTTCTATTTGGATGTGGAGATTCAAGTAACACTTACCAAAATATGAAAGGCTAAATGCCACATTTACAATTGTTTCTGAAAAGGGTTGACCTTTATTAAAGTTATTGAGTAAATACAATACCGAAGGTTTTGTTTCTCTTGTAAATTAAATGGTATGTTTGTAGATGGAAAGGTCAATTTTCAGTAAAGCTGAGCTTCAAAAAAATCACCTTTCTTAGCTAAATCAAAGGAGTTAATTAGTTTTACAGATGGAATACATAATATATAATTCTCTTATCTTTGCTTGAAAATCAATTGTTTATGGCATAAAGAGGATACACTTGTCATCATTAGGTGTAAATGTTTGTTTGCTGCAGCAGCAACTATAGGCTCAGTTTACCACACACAGCTTCATAAATGTGAGACACCGAGGTTCTCCGAGAGGTTGTGTGTAGGGGAGTGTGCATCCAAATCCTACCCAAAATCAGATTTCACGTATTTAGTAATTTTTTTCCATCTTATATGAAACTATTACAGTTTCTGTTAACAAAACATGCACTAGCAAAATATTACTAGGCATCGATACTGCATTGAGAACCCTGCAGTTTAATCCCTTTCCTCCTACACTGTCCTTAATTCAAATCAGTTTTTTATATTTAGTAATTTTTACAACAGTTTCAACGTGAGACCACAAGTACTCATTAATAAACATCATCTGAACTAGTTAAACACCTGAGCATGTTTAACTAGAAGGAGGCTGGAAGGCCTGGATTTTCCTGCCTAGGTTTGTGATAGGTCTCACGCCAGCGTCTGGAGCCTTGTGGGAAGTACTGAGCACCACACTGTTGTCTTAGCTGTTCCTTACAGAGAATATTGTTTGCTCCATCAGACAGAAGGTTGTTGGACTAAGAGGCAGCACCTCCTGACTCTGTAACAGCCTTCAGCCTCCCTCTTTGTATGGCTTTCAAAAATCAAGAGAGAGACGGCAACAACGTTTTCGCTATCTCCAGCGTCTGTTTAAACCAGCGTGTTACAGAAAGCTGAACTTTCCAGGCAGTTTCATGGGTGTCAGCAGAAGGAAGACATTTGAAGTCAGTTATGTAGAAGATGCTGGAAGAATTCAGGCCTTTGTAGAGATGTACCGCCACAGCAAGTGACTACAAGCTGGGTTTCTTCTCCCACGTCTACTGGGGATGTCCAGAGATTTCTTATGGAACTTCCTCTCCTTGATTTGCTCTGATCCTGTAATATTTTCATACAGTGGTCTGTCTAAGTTAAGTGCTATTAGGGACCAATATTATTTACAGCTAGATATTATTTACAGCGTGTTTATGCAAATCTTATCTGATAAACCTCTCCATAGAATAGGTTCTTTAGAACAAATTCTACATACCGTTGCCTTGTCTGAACCATCAGTACTGGCTTTATTTAAAAGTCATTTAAGTATCATTATAACTCTCTTCTCCGTACAAGCAGAAAATATCTAATGTTGATATTTGTTCTCACAGAAGGGTGCCATACGCAAAAAAAAGAAGAGAGACTATGATGAAATTGTCTGAAGAGACAAGTGAAAATAAGACAGCTTATGTCAAGCACTGAGGTTTGTAATAAGTGATGTGCCGACAACAGACACCTTCGCTAAGGGAAAGAGAAACCTGAAAGATAAAACATAAAAAAATTACAGGTAGATTTTTCAAGCTGCTTCACTCTTCTTTCTCTTTCAATAGAAGCTAGGTGACCCAATCCTTCACAATGCTTTTGCGACACTTAAACCTTGCAGCTGTTACAGATAATCTAACCTGTAATTTTGAACTGAACAATATTCAACTAAACAAAAGTCTTCTTGCTCTAGCAGAAAGCTGGGTCAAAGTAGTTCCACTGCTAGGTGTAGCCTAGGTAATTTGTACTCTGGCACAGAGTTTCAGTCAAGGCTTCAACAGCAATAGCAAATCCACATTGCTATCTTGCAGCAGGCACTTAACATGATTCCAGTACTACCAGCGGAACGAAAACGTGTTTTTGTAACAGTCAAATGATTTATTAACCATTTTTAATGTCCTGCTCTTCTGTTTGATTTTCTGGTGTGGTGCATTCTCCATAGCCAAGCAATTTTGAGGCAAACAGTCAAAACTAATTATTGAGTTCGNACATTACTATCTTGCAGCAGGCACTTAACATGATTCCAGTACTACCAGCGGAACGAAAACGTGTTTTTGTAACAGTCAAATGATTTATTAACCATTTTTAATGTCCTGCTCTTCTGTTTGATTTTCTGGTGTGGTGCATTCTCCATAGCCAAGCAATTTTGAGGCAAACAGTCAAAACTAATTATTGAGTTCGTCTAGAATGAAAATAAAATGGCACATTCCATACTCTCAACAGATGCTTTCTGTTAAAAAACATCTCAAGCCAGCATATATATGGAAGGTACACGAACAGTATGGTATGAGGGCTTAAATATTACTCATGGATTTTATACAGAACTTTAAAGTGTGAAGGAGATACAGAAAAGTTGTATGAAAGCTATAGGTACTGGGAGTTGAAGCAAAAGACATAGATCATAATTTTTCTGACATTCTCAGTACTGCTGTTCCCAATCTGCTCTTGCAATGCTCAGGTAGCCTGCTCGCTGCAGATTCACAGTGAGACTCGTAACTACACTGTGGTCTCTTTATGCAGCACAAAGCTGTGCCCTCTAGCTTGTTAAATCACTCCTAAAGTACAGCCCCTCAGGTGATATTACAGATGTTGAAACAGATATAAGGGTTGTAAAGGATACTAGAATTTTGGGACTGCTGTGGGCATTCAGTTGAAGCAAATAATCAGTGGGCTCAAGTAACTACACTCTGCCAGTGCAGCCTACATATCACAGCAAAACACTGGAGCTGTGTGAATGCTGGGATCTTCAATCAGATATTGCTCATTTAAAAATGGAGCTGTGGAACAGTGGCCCTACCTCTTGTACTCATTTTTCTTGGAGCAGCAGTCTGACATTTCAAAAGATGAGAAGTACCTTTCAGCTTGAATAAACTCAGAAATCTATCTGTAAACACATTTGGCCTCATCTTGAGAAATGTCAGATTTCTGGAATGAACAGCATTGGTACAATATTTGTGTCAGTATTGATAGCCACATGTACGAGAGCAGGCATGGTTGCAACATTTTATACTGCGCTTTTTTGCAAGTACAATAGCTGTAAGAAGAAATGCACGTTACCCCCAACATCTTTGTCCTACTGTACCAATAAAATAGTTGCAAAAATAAGTAAATGACTGAGTACTGGGAGGGAAAACTTCTGTCACCTCCTTCTCTGCCTCATTGTAATCAGGTCTCTGACTTGCTGGGTTTCCGTGGAAGAATCCTTCCTGACACTAGATGACAATCACTGTGTTCATTCATTATTGTTACTCATTGTTGGGGTTCCAGTATTGTCACCTTAAATCAAGTCCTTGCTGTGTTGAGCATTATACACAGAAAATGGCAGCTCCTGTCCTGAAAAGCTTTCAGTCCAGAGAGACAAAACAAATGTGAAGTGAACCACAGAGTACAAACAACATTAGTGCCACTGCCTGATTTGTGTGTGTGTGTTTCCAGCAGTGGCTTTCAGCCTACAGTTTATGAGCCCCAGAGGGTGGTGGTCTATAAGGGATCCAGGAAATAACTACGGGGGAAAAAAAAAAAAAAAGGCTTAACTTCACCTCACACAAATCTCTGCTTCCTCTGGAAAGTGTTTAGGGCCTCTGTACTGAAAAAGCCTGAAAATCATATAGGTTGCCACAGTAAAGCCTGTCAACACCCTGAGACACGCCAGCTTACATATCTGGTTACTGCTTCGTAGGCTCATGCACCAGTCTCGCCCCAGGCTGTTTCCACTCCAAGTAGTGTAGCGTGGAGTAGAGAAGACCCAGCAATGTGCTGTACTTCCAGGCTCACCGCACCATGAGATCCCTTGCTCAGAGAAGCCTTGCACAGGTTTCAGAGCAGCACACTTGCACTGCAGCCCCTCCATGTGCCATTAACTCCCTCATCTCCCTTCTCCTTGACATGTAGGATTTACACCTAGGAAGATAAAACCCCCCACATCTTGAGTCTTCAGATGGAAAGGACTTAAGCTCTACTTAGTACTTGCTTGCTTCCTTCAGCCGATGGAGGTACCAGACAGGGAAATACTGCCAGCAAATAGCAGTTTACCTAGCAGCAGCTACCAAGTTAACCTGTTTGAAAAATAGTTGTGCAAGAACCTATTTGTTTTAAGACCCCTAGAGACCATGAACTTCAGCAACAGGTCTGACAGCGTTACCAGAGACGGCATTCCTTGGCTCCTGCGTACAAGAGAGCCTCCCACACACAGAGGAGAAGCACTTGGCTTCTGAACTCAGGTTGTTTAATAAAGCCAGGGAATCTCACTGGTTGTGGATTAGCCCTCCAAACTGCACATGGCATTATGCTGGATTTTTCATAAAGCAATTCATTCTCTTACAATCTTTTGAGAGAATAAAATTTTCACTGACCCAATAAAATATGCTGAAATTGCTTATAATGGCACTGCTTAGGATTAGGTAGGAAGACATTATATCATAGTTTCCAGAGCTAATGGCCAGTACTGAGTGTGCATATTGTAAACTATAATGAA
This sequence comes from Steatornis caripensis, assembly GCA_013398225.1. Taxonomy (NCBI): domain Eukaryota; kingdom Metazoa; phylum Chordata; class Aves; order Caprimulgiformes; family Steatornithidae; genus Steatornis; species Steatornis caripensis. Next base: position 244,515 of record VZSC01014887.1, read on the forward strand.
ATGGGAAAAAATTACTTTCAGATGTATTTTCACTCTGTATTTTGTAATAACAACAATATATCAACCTTTCTAATATTCTTTTCTCATGATTGAGTGGACCTATTTGGTTTGTTATCGTACACGTGTAAATCTTACAATGTCATTTGGCAACTGTTATGTTCAAGCTGGAATGCTCTCATTTCTGATCTCTCTGCTTCCTCCCTTAAAATATCACCTTGTGCTAAGGCAGAGGAGCAATAAGGATGACACATGAGAAAACTGCATCCACTCTGAGCACATGAGAACATTCCTACTTCCTCAAAACACCTGCTTTGCCTTATGGCCAGAGTTGTCGGGCTATTTATTCTGCAAATATGTCATTATGTGGGATGGAATTTTGATTCATTTTCCATTTCTCTTTCTAAAATTTCTGATCATCCCCAGAATTCCACAATTTATTTTCGCCAATGCTTCTGTCTCCCTGTCTTCTTTGTTTCTTTAGTTTCTGAAGTACATATATATACATATATACATTCTTACATTATTTTTCCCACAGAGCAGCTAAGAATGGAGAGCCGATAAGGCCTTTGTTGTTGGTACAAATTAAAACTTGGCCTTGCTCAAATATATTCAGATGTAAGGAAGATCAGATACTAAAATGAATAGTACAACCCATCTGTATCAGTATGATACCAGACCAAAGCCCTGTGTATATGCATCTATAAATTGGAGACAGCTCACAGATAAACCACATCCAACTTTTCTAACTGGGTACTATTTGTTCTGGAAATGCAACCCAAAATCTTGATCAAATGCTTCTCATAGCTACGCTCTCATTTCACTTAAATGGAATTACCCCAACGAGAAAGGCAAACAATGTGCAGCGTTACAGGATTTCATAAGGAAGGACTCAAAATACATCCCCTAGTATCAAGTAAGATGGCAATACCTCACGCAATATCCTTAAAAAGCAGAAATATTCAGAGAAGTTTATCAAATGAAACAAACCGAAATGTGAAACCATATCTGTTGAATCTTCAAACCAGAAATGTTTTCAGAGCAACGTACACAGATAGCTCCACCCCAGGAGTCTTAAAGCGAATGAGCTCTCTCAGAACCAGTAATATTAACACACTTTGGCAATCTGAGAAAATACCAAACAGCTGGTGATTGCCAACATGATCTCAATCTATCAGAAGGATGACGGAGAGAGTAGCAGATTGGTTAGTGTGATATCAGTACTGGCTGAAATAATGAACAGTTCATTCAGGACTGTGTCAGCAAGGTATCCAAACCAAAAACCATAATGAACGCCAGTCCGCATTCCTAGAAGGCAGATCTTGTTATTTTGGCAGGAGTGCGTGCCTGATTGATAATGGCAACTTTCTTGACGTGGCGGTACTGAATTCTTCAAGGTGTTTGACTTAGTACCACATCAAATCTTGATTTTAAAGTGCTTAGGACAGCTTAGATAGATTACTGGCCCACTGACAGATCACAGAAAATAGTTGTTCCTGAGGGGATATCAACTTTGTTGCTTCTATTGGTGACACTTAAGGACTAATTTGTATTCCAACAAACTCGGGTATTTTTATTAACACTAAATTTGGCAGTAACGAGAAGCTGCTGTTACAGTGCGATCTGAGTTGCCCGATAAAATGATCACAACCCAACACAATATTTTTAATTTTATACAAATATGCAACAATCTATCCAGAATATGGATGAAAGCAACAACTAAGGATTAGGAACTTCATCTCAGCCCACCTGATGCAGAGGAGCTCTTGAGTTACTTCAAATGAGCTCTCACTGCAGTTCTGTAGTGGTACTGTCTAATACGATCCTTGGATGAATAAAAGGAGGACAAATCATCAAACTGTCTTACCCTTCTTAACAGCAATGACAAGAACAGTATTAGAGCCTGACATCTACATTTGAGAAAAGATACAGAAATGCTGAAACCACTTAAGAAAGTGAAGGGGGACTAGGACACCGGCCCTATACACACTCCCCTCTCATTACAGGAGTAATTATATACTGGAACAGGTGGTAGACTCACTATCTCTGGAGCCTTCAAAACAAGATTAGATACTTCTTCAAGAATACGATTTATTCCAATTGCCTTTCCTAAGGTGCTACACTATATGCTAGTCTGTGGGTTGTCTAGGATATAGAAACCCTTCAACATGTGTAGGCAGAACGTTGGACCAGATAGCGTCAGACCGTTCGAAAAGTTTTTGAGTTTTCTCCTTCCTCCTTAGCTTGTGAGGAGACTTGCTCTTCACAAAGATAATGAGTGAAATTAGATATGATGTGATCTGATGTAACCAACACATCTGAAGGGACCAGGAAGGCCACGATCACCAATGCACATCGCCAAATGTGTGTTTAGCTTGTCTGCTTCTTGTGAACCATTCTGTGCTCTGCACATGGCAGCTCTCGTGAGCACAAAAAATGGTCGTGAGAAAGTGCAGCTCAGACCCAGGGCTGCCTGGATGCGACAGGAACAGGCGGTGTTTGGAGAAGGTGAAGGAACTAAGCAGTATGAAGGAGCTACAGACATGGATTCTTTGGAGACCTTAATATCACACGTAGTTCCTATGGAATGTGTGAAACAGTGAGAATGATAGGAAGCAATTCCCAGCCTGTAGGCCATCTCCCAGGGCAAATTTTAAAGCTAGAATTCATCTCACCAAGTGTTAAGACATCTAAAAGATCAGCATTAGTCAAAGCTAAATCATCTAATGCTCTGCTCTATACATTGCCAGGAGGATAGGTACCACCAGAAGGCAATCCATATTGCCCTAAATGAAGAGTCCAAAAAAAATTGAATGACTTTGTGATACCTCTTGGCCATATGGAAGCTTAGGTGAGTTTAGACTGGATATCTAGTTTCTGGATGGATAAAGTCAATTGAGATGAACCCCATGCTAAATCTCTTCTCCAAAGCATGGAATTAGCAGTGTTTATCAATGAAATAGCCACAAATATGTTTACATTAGCAAACTAATTTTTCTCTCCTCTTGTGCTTCTCTGAGACACATTTATACTGTTTTAGTGCAAACGTCCCCAAACCCCATCAACCTGGAACAGATATTCTCTGCAGTTTGGTTTTCTTTGGGGTTTTTTTAAAATTTTTTTTTTACACGCAATAATTTCAAATTGTCAAACCAAAGAACAGAAAAAGATCTTCCAACAGAAAATGATGTCTCTAATACTATATGTTCCATACACCTGCAAGGGCAGTGGGTCTGACTGAGAAGTGCACACTGCGCTGCAGCCTTGCCTGAAGTAAAGCACAACGGGGTGCAGGAGTGCGCTGCAAAAGGGGAGAGCGCCCACGTAGTCAGTGTGGGTCACGCAAACGGGAGCACTGACACTTCTCAAAACATTCAATGAAATTCATCTTGGCTTGGAACTAAAGAAGCCTCTTGTTCGTAAGCACCGAAAAATAAACTTTGTAGGCCACAGACGTGGGGAGTGCATTTCACTTCAGTGAGGTGAATGCACTTTTACAGTATTTACCTGCCTCTAACATAATACAATTTTTTTTTTAGCCTTTAGATACACTTCATTTTGAATCTGAGATTTTAGTCTCCCCGATTTATTTGGCTTCTTGGGTGATGGAACTTCTTCGATCCTTTAAACCAAAGTGAAATCGAAAACAGATTTGCAAAGCGCTACCCCAGATGAGATTTGGCAAGGAATCAATATTTTACAGTTTAAATACTTATTAATCCATGGCAGAACTAAACCATTTTAACTTTTTATACAGACAGTATTTTACCCTTGTGAAAGTGTATAAAAAGTGCATATTATGGAGTTATTTTGCTGGATTTTTTTATTATACACTTATCTCATTGGGGAAAAGCAAGAGCTAGTGATATTTGCCCAAGGAAAAATTATTGGGTGGCAGTATCGAAAGAGCTTGAAAGATTTAGACAGTCAATTCCCAGTGAATTGGGAGTTATGACAGGAGTTATGGCTCTAAATCATATAAGCAGTTTTGAAAATCCAGCTCCTCCTTTATCTTTAATTGAGTTAATTTGTCTTTCATTTGCTTATTGCAACATTCTCAGGCAATTTGAAGCTGCTGCAGAAATAATAACAGGCAAAATGTATACATACAGTCTTCTGCTGTTAGAGGTACTGTGTTGTGGGCTAGAGTTGGGGTGATGGCTGCCTCTCTAATTTACTCCCCTGTTAAATCCACAAAGGAAGCAGCGTTTTCATGTTACGGGCCATCAGGTGCAGAAGTGGAGGTGGTAGTGAGTGTCACCAACAGAAGCTGGAGTGCGAGACAGCAGCGCTAGCAACTAAGCAAATACACTCCTGAGCTCCCAGCCAAACTGCCCAGGGTGTCTCTGCGCCTTCCACCCACGGAGGCTGCAGGTCCATCCGAGTGCTTTCTGGTGAGCACCAGCAGGACTTTGGTCTCGCTTAGCTTTAGAATAAAGCATCTCCTTCCTAAACTGAGTTCTAAGCAGCTGCCTGATAAAAAACAACCAAAATTACTCTTTAGTCTCCAAAGGGCTTTTGGAAATGACAAAAACCCCCTCAACCAGAAACACTCTTAGTACCTGAAAGGCTTTTGTAACAAAGCCAATAAAAAAGTAACCAAAAGAATTACAGTCGTTCTTTCTCTGGTACCTCTTACTTTAACGATGCTTATACTATTGATAAAATGATAAATGATGTGATTGTATCTTGAGGATAACTGAAACCGAACGCAGATCTTCTCATTTAACCATTCCGCTTTGAACCAGCCATTTCAATTCCAATTTCCTTTTAGTAAAAAGCTCTAAAATCAGAAGTTTAGAAATAACTGCAGCATATCCTTTTCTTTACTTTTTTTGGATAATCCAGAACAACTATCCATAATGTACTCCTACCACAGCAGAAAAAAAAAATGGAAAAAACCAAGATTATACAACTGTGGCACGGAGAAACAGCTGATATAATTTCAAATGAAGTCCCAGTTCAAATTAGAACCTAACAAAATCGAGAATAAATAGAAAAAGTTTTCAAGACAAGGTGATAAACAGGTAAACCAGACACCAGAGAAATGCATAACTTGGATACATAAGTTCCTTTTAGGCACTGATTTTTCTGCAGTGCTGAAACATAAGTCTGGCTTATTGTATTTGTTTCATCTTTAACTTTCCCTCAGAAAACAACTTTCCGTTTTGGACATCTTTATTAAAGACTCATTTGCACGCTGACTCTATGCAATTATCAACATCATTATTTAACATTTATATAATAGCAGTATGGTCATACGAGATCTAGGAAAATGGATCTACAGTACATCCAGAAAGAAAACAAATACTTCCCCAAAGAAGGTACCAAGGCTCATATCTTACTGTTTATAATATATATCAGGTTTTCAAAAAAGTCAGAAATCTGTGCATATGTGAGAAATATGACTAGCTGAGACAAGGAAAGGTACAGTCACTGCTGTTCCCATTTTGCAGGTGAAAAGCTGAGAATGAAAAATGAACTTGCCCAAATCACAGAGAGTAGGTGACAGGATAGAGCTGATAGCTCACCTGGCTGAATCCTAATCCAAGACAGTCCTAAAATTAGGATGAAGCATTTCTGTAATAAATTGTAATAGTCATATACATAAGTCTGAAGAGATTTGAAGTTATAAAAAGAATCACACACTTGCAACAAATATTGACTAATGCATCAACTTTCTCAGTGAAAATGCCCCTTTCTGTCTCTTCCTGTTAACCCTAAATTACAATTTGTGGTTACCAGAAAAAAAAGCACGCCTTCCGTTTCATGGGTACTGCAAACAAATGTACTCCTACGTTCTACTTGACTTAGGATCAGCCTTTGGTGTTGGAAAACAAAGTTCTGAATCCCGTCTGATCCCATCTTCCTCTTTACCTGACATGGACTGTCTTTCTACTAAATATTCTCTGGCTCCTGTCTCCTTGCCAGGGCGGTTCTTCCAGCCAGGGTGCAATCTTGTCTGTGGGTGTTACACAGTGTGCACACAACCTGGCCGATTTTCTCAGGAGGGAGCTGTGTAATATGCTTTGCACATATGCTGTGTAATAGGAAAGCTCATCAACTCTGTTGCAGAGGGAAATATGTCTGCATCAAATTATGAAGTCTGCTTTGTGTCTGGGCTAAAATACCAGTACTGTGGCTTCATTAGTTCTTAGTTGCCCCGGGACAGCCTGCTATGCTATTATATTCTCTGATAAGCCTTATTAGATCTCTTGTTCTGAAATCTTAGGATTTAAACTAGATATATTTGGTAATATACCTAGAAGCAGCAACTCTCATTTGGGTATCATCAATAAGCTTAACTCCATTGAAATCACATAACTTCAAGAAAATAAGTCATGTAGAAATTATCTTAACATGCTTATGTAGAATACTTACCAAAGGTACAGCAGATAGGCAGGGTTCTGCATCTATCACATATGGGGATATTTTACATTTTAAGGTAAAGTGCATGAAATCCGGCAAAGCTCCCACCCATTTCAATGAGGTTAGGATTTCAGGCCATATGTGCACCAGCATGTAAAGCTAGTAACATTTATAACATCCACGGTAAACTATACTAGCTGATTGTTCATCCTGGAATATATTGCTTTGAAGGTTCTTGGTACTGAATATTGCTGCTAGAAAGGGGAAAGTGGCATGAATCACCCTCTTGGCAAGATGGAAGAAAGCCTTTGTGTGAGTATAGGTTCCTAATGTGAAAGCATGAGAACCTGCCTGCAATTCTCTACTACGTGCCAGGAGAAACTAAGAGCCCCCTGTGACACAGCAGTGAACTTCTCTATGTGCTGTCTTGTGGAAAGACGGGGTTCAGTTTTATCCCTTCCTGAGACAGACAAATGTACACCGAGCGATAGATGGAGCCAATGGCCCTTTTCATCACAGGTGAAGGGACGCTTGACGGAATGTAGAGTTTTTAGGGCTGCTGTAACTTGGGATCACTTGCCAGTGGCTCACATTGGTTTCATAGTAGGACCAAAATAATTGAGGGGCAAGACTACGCGCGTATCTTGGCATATTTTGCTCTTAGGGGCACCTCTACAGAGCAGCTTAGGGCTGGAGAAGTCAAGTTTCATCTTAATAGCACAGTACGAAAGCATTTGCTGTAGACAAGAGAGTGAGACCATGCAACTGTTTCTGTGCAAGCTGGAGCTAAAGGACCATCAGACAACAATGAATTGAGTTTCCTTTGCCTATGCGGAAATATAAGATATTTTGTCATGTTTTATGTGGTAGGTTATATTTATTTGTTTATTAATTTTTCACATATTTACGTAAGGGACATTCATCTATAATTATAATTTATTTTTATATTTAAATACATTTAAGAAAGATATTTATATAAATATGAAATCTACATTTATTTTCTTAGTAATTTATAATAACTGCTATATTTCTTATTTATTTATTATACTACTTATACATTGCAATGAAGCACAATACCAGACAGAAATACCAAATGAGCACTCTGCTCCGTGCTGCCTGTATCTCTGGCTGATTACTTTCGTTCTTTCCAATGTCTGAAAGTTGATGCCTGCCTCTCCCTAGCAAATGTTTTTTCACTTGAAAGCAATTGAGCGCAACAGTGACTGTACTGCAAATTACAAATTTGGTATAGTCCCATTTTCTATCAGTTATTATGCTAATCTCTAAATGCTATATATAAATGAGCCGTATCTAAGACAACTTGCAGGCCAACATATAATTATAATACCTGAAAAGGTAACTGTTGCTGTTTTTTTTCAATACTTGCATGTTCTGTAAAAGCAAAACAGCAGCTGTCTGACTTTTTCTACTGATTAATGACAAGCCTTCTCCCCTCCCCACCACCTAATACTTATCTGAGCAGCGATGACTGACAGGGAGGACTTTCCCAGCAGTTAATTACCAGATAAGTCTTGGCTCACTTAGCTGAAAAGCAGCAGCTTCTCCATCAGTCATTGTTGCATAAATATAGCCCAGATTGGTGCATTTTCAATTTTTGGGTAACACCTGCAGGCAATATTCCTTTAAAATGTGCATATAACTGTATGTTTATATCTATAGAATAGCAGGCACATTTACGTGAATACTATCCCTCTGTGAAATCAGTTGAAGGATCTTGTGGGCATTGCCCATATAGGGAGGTAGAAGAGTGAAAAGAAAAACCACATCCATCAAGGATCCATCAAGGAGTTCTCCCGGAAGTCTTTTTGTTTGATGGAGTCTGGGGAAGCTTGCTGCTTTCTACAGAGATGCTAACATGATAATCAAACATTTAGGGTTAGGTCACCCTCGGACAAATATTAAGCATTAAAAACAGGCAATGACATGAGCTCTGGATAATTTTTTTGAATGAGTTTAAGAAATTATTTTTCCCAGCAGTTCATTCATGGTATTTTGCTGACAGATAATACCCTGATAGTAGTCAGCTGATGACACACGTTTCAACGGCTCCAGCTCGGATCTGGCCAACTTGGTTCATTTCTATTTGTTTTAAGGTTAACCTAAGACACTTGGTTAGGCACTGGCAAGGCCAAAGCCCTGTATGTTTTTCTAAAGAAGTGGTAACTTGTAGTGACGGCACACAGAAAACAACAGTAATTTTAACTCCTACAGCAACATGCGTCAGAGTTCTCTCATTATTCAGAGAGTATTTGAGTTTTGAAGCCTTCAACATCAAGATCCTTGCTATGAGAAAGGAAGTTTGTTCATCAAATAATTCACCGTGAATCTCAGCCCATCAGGAGCTTCAGCAAATACTATCTTATATGCTTGCTTTTGTCTCAGGCTGAATACCGAAAGTTAAGGCACTAATTTGAACATCTTCCTCATTTTATATTAACTACAGGATCAAGCCCAGGTAACCCTGGGTCAGTTTTTACTTTGATCTTTGTTGTCAATGCTCCTGTTGTTCTACTGCCTAGCTTTAATGGGATGGGAATTAAAGGTTTCAATCAGAACTAGGTCAAGGAAAAAATCTTAGGTTTCTATTTGCCATTTGCCAAGACCCAGAAGTTATTAATCTTCCTTTTTTTAAAAAACTTTTTTTTCCAAGTGCTAGTTCTCCATAAACTGAGATTTAAACAGCACTATTAGAGGTACTGTACTCTAGGCCTCTTACAGTAATTTTACATATTTTATGTGGCTTAAGCAGTAAACCTAGTCAGAATCTACTAAGCTTCATGGCTTCCCCTTAAATTTTCCAGTCACTTTTGTCCTTGGTATCCCTGTTTATTGCCCAAATGCCTTCTTATTGCCCAAAGAGTTTTATCTGTCTTAGATAACACATGCACATTTCAGATCTGACCAACCAAGCAAGCATTGCCTGTCCTTTGATCTTCAACTGAGTGGAGACCCTGGGCTCACAGCCATCACCCACAGGAATGGCACTGAAGATTTGGTAGCTGTCCCTCATCTCTGAGTTACTGCTGTGCTGACATCCCAGGGCCGTGTTGAACAGATTAGTGATACAAATACTGTTACAGCTAGCTTGCAAAGCTGGCATCGTTACTCCTGAGAATAGCGGTACACTTACACTCTGGAGAATAACTAGATCAATTCAAGGAAATTGGCTAAAAGTCTCTTACAAATTTCACTGGTTAATCTCTAGACCAGCAAAGCTAAGGCACTTCAAATTTTCCTCTGTAATGTATAGGCTGAATCATTTTCCTACAGCAAAAAACCCCTTAGTGTTCTGGAACAACCTCAAGCTGCTGAGAAAAGGACTGATACTCTATTTACTGCTAAAAGCCTTTTGAACACTAATAGCAGATATCCATTAACTTGGGTATCAGAGAGTTTTTTGTAGGCCATTTTGTGCCAGGCAACCTTGTTACAGTTTCTTAAAATTTACATACTCTCTCTGCTTTACAAGTGTGTACTTTTGAGGGGACCATCTTGAGGAGTCAAAGATTTTTGAAGGACTACGTCACTATATTGTGGTAGCCCACTTCAGTATTAATTGCACCTCAGTTGTTTCTTGGGACTAATCTCATGAGGAGAACTCAATCGAATTGCTTATTTTAAATACATAGGTTATAAACCCCAGTATATAGTGTTGACTTTTACTTCCAAACTGGCTGATAGATGTGGGAGAAGGACTACATAGACAATGACTGGTGGTGAAAATATTTTCTCTAGGCTCTCGAAGAGGATGCATGATAGACGTCTAGCTAGACACCAGTGCAGGCTGCCTAGTATGGGAAGTATCCTGTATATAATAGCCCATTTTCACTTGTATGTTGTTTTTCTATTAGAAAATTAAAATTCCAACTTGTACTTTAGGACAAAGAAAGCGCCAGAGCTATTCTTAAAAGCTGGCTGTCAATGGGCTTTTGATGCAAATGAATACATGTAGTTTATCTCTTCTTACCTCACAAGAATTATTGAAGCAGATTTCAACTCTGTAAATGGAATAGTCATATTTGCATATTCTTTTGCTGTATTATTAAAAGGCTGCACATAAAATTAGGCATACTACCTGCGTTTGAAGACTTAAGAGTCCTGACTGGCTTTCCTCATTGTAAAAAAACCCCAACACTTGATGTTAGCAAGCCTTCTGGCTAACAGCTTTTAAATCAATAATAAAGAAACCTACAAGTGAAAACATCCAATAACCTCTACAAATTTTATGGGTGTACCCTGCAGTATGTGAATGTTGGGTTAAAATTTACAGTGATCCTACTTTGTAGTATGTGTGAGTATTGAAATTTTCATTTAAAACAATGGATTTCATAACAAACAGGTATAGAGCATAATACTGGTATTTATTTATTGCATTGATTTTTCAGAGCTCTTTTCAAAGTGAAGTAATCAGTTAAATTCAAGCATAAAATGAATGAACGTGCTGAAACAGGTACCACTGAATTGCTGTTCATTCCTGAAATGCTGGCCACTGCTGCTGATCAAAATTTGTAAATTTAATTTGCAAGCAACAAATCATCTTGAGTTGGAAGAATATGAAAATGGTACATTTACAACTAGCTAGTAGTCAGTCAATGGTCAAGTGGTTAGCACAAGGCTATGCGGCTGCTTTCCTAATCTGTCCTAAACTGTGCTGTGTTTGCTGCGGCGGAGCAGCATCTTCAGCCTTGCCTCTGGAGGAGGAGCTGTATCCACTACTCGCTTACCTGGAAGAGTTAACCAAGAGAGATTTCACACCTAGGAGATTAGGATATTCATCCAGACTGTGGGACCAAGCGCCTTTCAAGGGATTTGAATCAGGTCTTTCATATTCAGCTGAAATGCCGCAACTGGTGAATCACCAGATATGAGAGACGAGAAGTGACTGGTAACTCCCGTAATGCCTCATTTCCTTTGCTTGTCTTATAATGGCTTGATAGGAAATGAAACTTTCCCGGGCAAACTTTTTCACTGAGCTTGGTGTGGCAAGTACATTTTGAAATTTCACTTCTGATCTAAGAAACAGCCCCAAATCTTCTCAGATATTTTGGTACAACACCCCTACTAAAATACTGTTCATTCAGTGGCAGATAAGTGAACAAACCCACTCCCTGTCACATATTTCACACATTTTGAACTCTAGACGATCATGCAGACCATGCTTAGCCATGCAGGCTAAGCAGCAGGAAGAGTAGCTCCAATCCTCGTCACGTCTTGAGAGGGATTTATAGCGCTAATATCTCAGTTCCATAGGCGCTGAATCCGATGGTCCTCTGTAGGTCTTTGTAATCCCCTAAGGGAAGGGCTCCCCTCCCTTAAAAGGATCTTGGTAAGAAGATGAGAACACATAATTCTTCAGAAACTTGAAGAATCAGGCCTTTTGACTTACAGAGTATACCTGGGATATTACAATTAGTGTGTTCACATCTTTTAAGATTGGGCCTTTGGGTACAAATAGTTCTCTATGCTTTTAAATAACTTTGCAGAAATTTCTCATTACATATGGTGTGTTAACTTTCCAAGATGTATGCATCTGCAAATGAAAGAGGAAGCTTTTGCAATTGGACACCCTGTTTTATATAATTGACATGGCTTGTTAAAATATTTAAATAAAAAAAAAAATCGTTTCATTAAAACAGGACCAAGTCAATTTACTTACATTTTGAGGGGTCAGGTTTCAACAGAAATTAATTGCGCTTAGGCTAGGTTAGGTTTTCATTCCTAATTACTTAATTGATATTCCTTGCTCATTACATTTAAGCAATTTCAGGCTAACTGTGCAAATACTGAATTTAGTGAGCTCTTGTAAAAGCTGAATCGATCACACATATGTAAGGTCTTTTGAACGACGTGGAAGATACTTGCTCTGTTATTGTTCATACGCAGGGAAACTGCTTGCAAAACCTGATCGTCCTGGGGGGCAATTTTAGCAGGCTAGGCGTTGATATGCTTGAAAGTGCTGTGCTGTATTAGGTAAAACAGAATACGGAGGTCAGAAATCACATTAGTAATGGAACTAATCCTGATTAAAACAAATTTTATCTAGGATAACAGTATTTATGGAGATATCCAGAAAAAAAGTTGGAGCTAAACCATGACTACAGGTGTAGGAGCTGAACAGAGAAATGACTGCAACGTCATTTATTTCATTTTATGTTGTATTCTGTAAAGATCTACCTGCCACTGCTGTTTTTCACATTTGGTCAGAGATAAAACTGACTCCGCATTTTTCCTGTTTCTGGCATTACATACGCTATTAACCAGTCTTTTTTGGATTCCAAGGTCTCTTTCTATAGAAACAAGGTAAACGAGCTTCCCAGATCTCCAGTTCGTGTTAGGTACAGCTGTGCTGAATCCTTTATCGAGTAATATAGTGTACTTCCATGTTCATGATCCTAGCAAATTTCTGTGTTCATTGATAATATATATCATTCAATATTGGCATTATTACGTATTATTACACCCACCGTGATGTGGTATGAACGGTTTGTTTCGTGACCCAGTGATAGTCTGATATACAGTGAGTAGGAAATTAGGAATTCTGGGTTCTGGATACTTGACAGCAGCTTCCCTACAGACCTCGGCCAGTCCTCTCAGAGAAGAGATGCTAAAACAAGCCTAGAAAACACAGCCTGTGAACAAAGAGAAAAAACCCAGAGACTGTGGAAGGGAGACATGAAACCAAGTTCAGAAATATGACAGGGAATTGAAAGGAGGGAGTAATCTCTTCAGCATAGTGAACGGGATAAAAAATGAATGAGTTTGTATAACAGGATTCATATATAATATTTTGTATCAACCTTAGGTGGGCTGAGTGGATACCAGGCCTCAGAGCAACAGGAAAGCTTGACACTGAGAGAGAGATGTACTCTCTGGACCAAACCCCAAGTAAGCATAACTGTTCCTGACTCTCCAAAATGCCTGCCTGAAGGATAAATGAGCACATCTATTCTGGTCAGCAGAACTCATGGAATATTTATATGAAAGCTTTCATTTAAGCGAAATATTTGAAGACATTTACTAGAACTGAAGAATATGGATCTTTGAAAATAGGAGTCAATAATTTACGTATTCTGCAGCTAAGAAAAGCTTGTTTAAGAACTATAGACACAAAACCAATAATAATCATAGATCTTTGTAACAGTATAGTCTAATGATTACAGCAGCATCGGGTAACTGGTATCTTTTCTTCCACTTGTCTCTGACATATTGTGTAGCATTGGCTGTCTCTATTTCCCTGCGAGCTATGAGCTTGCAAAGCTTTCAGAACATTTAGTCTGAAATTCTCCGTTGCCCTGTTCTGCAGAGAGATCTGCACACCCAGGAGACGAATAACAGGAGGAAGGATGGTCTCATGATTACTGCTATCACAGGAGACATGGATTTGTTTCTGTGTAACCTTAGAGAAATCATATTCAGCATGCTTCTATTTCGGGATGCAATGTCCTGCAGAAATCCTACAGCTGCTGCTGAACCAGCTGGCTCTGAAGCATGTGGCGTTGCAGTCCTTCTACTTGCACCTGAGCCTGTGCTGTACCATGCAGGTCCAGCAATTTCCTTGGAGCTAGCTCCAGTATCTTTGCATTGGTCTGCAACTTAAAGTTGCCTTTTTGCTTCCTGTGCCTTAGGTTTCCAAATCTAAATTGGGAACAAAAGCACTTCAAAGTGGTCATGCATGGTCAGGAGCAGTGAAATACGACAGCATGTAAACAGCTCAGAGACAAGAAATGTTCTAAAACAAACAAACAAACAAACAAGAGCAACAGGTAGTAGCAGCTTATTTGCTTAATTTGTTTAACATCTGAGAAAAAGAGGCTTAGGAAGGGACAACTAGACATGTAATTCTCCTCCCGTACTGGTAAAAATATAACATTTACTAAGCAAATAGTGGTTAGAAAACTTGGATCTGTAGAATATTTAATTAAAAACATGTACAGTGGTTCCAGCAAATGTCCTAGTGAGCACATATTTTTCTTAAAATATTGGTATCAAGCTTCTGTTGGAGTTCCGAATATTTAAGAAAATACACAAGGCAGACAAGATTCATTCCACAGTGTAAAAAAGAAACCACTGGAGACTTTTAGTTGCAGTAAAGTACTAAAGGAATAAATTCTACAGGAAAACAAAACCTTGAAAGCGCATTCTGAACTAGAAATCTGAATAGAAATTTTGGATAGAAATATGAGATAGCCGCTCTTGTAACCTGTTCCTAGTTTGCCAGAGCAAATGTGAATAGTGTTTGATTTTCATTTGAGCTGGAGAAAAGTCTCAGACGGATGTTTATGAGGCTTAATAGGCCAAATTTGTGAAGGCTGGCTTCTAGTTCGAGTGCTTTTGATAACGACAAGGAGAAGATGAACTTTGTATGGAGCCACAGGAGCATGCAAAAACCAGGCAGAAGACAAGATTCAAATCCAGTTTGGTACAGACTTCACTGACCACAGTTAGGGTTTGGCCTGATGCAGAACACCTAAAAGACTGACCAGAAAGAAAGTGCTAGGGACCCTCCTCATGTAGATTTAATTTAGCGGGTAATCAGAGTGATACTAGGGCAACAGATCAGACAAACTTCTGAAGCAAACAAACCGAAAGAACTTCTGTTAACGGCCTTCAGGGAATGAGCTACATGACTCCCTGGGACGGTGGACCTTTACAGGTATTTAGGGGGCCAGGCAGCTGCAGGGAGGATGCAAGTTTTCTTATTTATGAGCAGGAGCAAGATCTATACCCATAAGTCAGTGTGAGACACATGTAACTCTAAAGCACGTTTTAACAAGCACAATTAAGAAAAACTACCCAGAAGCACAGAACTCAGCACTATGTAATTTAACACAAAGCTCTGCTATGATTTAAGTTTCTCTGCCACTATTGCCTTAATAATCCCTAAATCACATGCTGCCATAAAAAGCCCACTCCCACCCCCCACTATATAGATGTCTGTTGAACACAAAGGTTATTTAACTGTTTTGTGCCAAGTGGGGCTTGTAAAGCCACCCAAGCAGCAGAGGAGACTTAACAGCACTCTGTGAAGGACGAGTGCAATGGGGAAACCTCATCTTCTATTTCCTCCTTTGAATCCCTGTTTCCTCACTATGGTCTTGTCCCAGCTGACCTTCTATTCTAGCAACTGACCTCGTGAAATGTTGACAGACAAGAACATTTATGGTCAGAAAACATTTAAAATTGATAAATACACCAGAAAATTTGTATTTCTCAATTTTTTGGCTTATAGCCAATGAACTCCTCATTAGAATATCTGTAATAGTTTTATGACGATTGCACAGTTCTAACGAAAAATTAGAGAAGACCTGAATCTTTGAAATCAGCTATTTGCATAGGAATGACTTTCAGCCACAGCTTTAAAAGACTACATGAAAAGGAGTTGCCAGCAAGCAACGTTTACAGGAGAATAGCTTGGAAGCAAGTTAACATTAAAGGGAAGCATAGATGGTGTGTCAAGAGAGCTGTCAAGGTTTACAGTCAAAGTGCTAAACTCTAGTAACGAAAATCAAGACAAAATCTTTTCAGTCTTTGTTACAGAGTGGACCAATGAACTGCACACTGATACGGGTCATCACTACACGTCGCGAATGGTTTCTTGAAATGAAAAAAAAAAAATCACAAAGCATAAATCACGTAAAAACTTCACTTTTTAAGTACAACTGAAAATATGCATTCAGCCCTGAGCTCATCATTTACTGATTTCAGCGTTTGGCAATTACAGGTGCTGAAGGGCTTTTTTGTAGAGCACCGGTGGTTTGAGGTTCTTCCTGAAACAGGAGGACCAGCTGAGAGATACTACACCTGAGGTAAGCTGACACTGCTAGCTTTTAAAGATAGATTTAACATGATATATTTAATACAGATAGTGAAAATTTCTGTGACTATCAGGGCCATTTCCTCGTGGTTTCTCTGCTCGCTTCCTGTGATAGCTAGTCAAGAGTGACAGTAACAGAGCAAGTAGTGAGGTTATTCCTTTAGCCCAAATATTTGAGATCCAGAACTGAGTAGGCACTAATGACCAGTGATGAACCTTACAAATACACCTTTCTCTATTTTCTTATAATTTCAAGCTAGCAGAAAGGAAGTAGTTATATTCGGAGACTTTTTTTTCCCCACACAGCTGGAACTACCAGTCAGAGGCTGCAGCACAGGACACAAATACACGCTTCCCTATGCTGGTTTTAGAAATCAAGGACAAAAACTTGTGAGAAACAGAGCAGAAGGACCATTCTTTGGGCCACAGCGTCTCTACGATACATACAATCCCACTTCTTGATTAAGAAGATATCGAATAAATGTTGCGTGCTTTAAATCATTTATGTCATAAGGCTTGTCCCTTAGTTGTAAACTCTGAAAACTGTGACTCCTTAGCAAGTGTCTTCAGTGAGTATCTTCAGGGACTAGGACTACATCCTTGGACAGTTAAGACCTAATAAAAAATGAACATACTGTAAAGGTGATTAAAAGTGAAGTGGAAATAAATTGCTGATTTATAGTGTAAATAGATTACTTACCTGAGTGTGATGGGTCAAATCCTAGGGTGTCCAAAGATACACAAAAATTGTAATATAAGCAGAAGTCAAGACCTACATACGCAGTCAAGCCATATTTACAAGATAGAAGACCAACATGGAAGCACCACCTGTAAAAAAGCTGTCTGGTCCTCGTAGATAACCATCACAGTGCGATACTGAGGCCAAATGGATTAATGAGATCTTTGAATACATAAATACGGAAGTACTGATTAGGAGGAAATATTATTTCTCTATTTAATACTGGTGAGACCTGTACTGGAAAATTACAAGTCAAAAGGCTTTTGCTAAACTGTACGGAGACACAGGAATGCTTAGAAGACTGGAGAACGTATAGGCGCCAGGAACTTAGTCTGTTTAGTTTACCACGGAGAAGATGAAGGGGAAAGAGGACAACTGTATATAAGGACCAATGTGGAGAACGTAACTCTGATAATGGTATCTTCAGTCTGCAAAGAAAGCTTTAACAGAGGCTCAGGGGTTAGATGTGGATGCCAGATACGTTCATGCTAAAAATAGGATTCACGTTTGTAACAGGAGGAGTTACCAGATCTTGCGACAAATTTAATTAAGGTTGGGAAAAATTCTAGCAATGGTAATTTGAAAAATCAAAAGCAGGTATTTTTCTTAGAACTCTAGTTCAAACAGGAATAAGCTCACAGATGTTTAATACAGCTGGATAATAATAGTACAGAGGTTTCTCTTGGCCTTGTAGTCTATGACCTTATTAGCTAGGTAGCACATTAGTACTCAGGTGTCTCTGGGGAGGGGTGCAGTTTACATCCATTTTGGCTGCAATGCCTACATCTCTTTTGTGCACTTGTACAAACAGAGGGATTATCTTTTATTTACCACTGAAAGAAGCATGTGCTGCTAAGTCAGGTTCAGAGCGCTCTTCACCTTCCGATCATCATATTGCTTCTGAATTTCAGAGCACTGAAAGAGGACAATGAGGTGAAGATGAGGGACAACTTCCAGCAGCCATGACGTTTGTAAAGTGTTGATCTGTCCAACTGCAGTCTCTGCAGAAAATGTTCTTCAGCTTATTTACAACCATGTGGTATGTGCAACAGCTTTGTTGTCTCACGTTGGGCTTTGGGATGTTCAGCTGAGCAGATAAATTTCCAGATTCTGTTTGACTAACCTACAGGTACTTTCTCTTTTATTTAACCTTTCTTTATTTATATATTTTCCTCTTTTACTGACTATGTTTGATTTCATTTGCACATGTTGGTGCATGAGAGTTAGTGCATGAAATAGTAGTATTGCAGCAACACACCTATTTTTCAGACTGTCCCAGAACACAGAAAAATCCCAATGAATTTTCTGTTACCAAGCAGGCTCTTCAATCGAAATGAATAGTTTCAAATAAAAAGCTTAACAAAAGCTCCCTCCTGCCCTGGCTCCCACATAATGATCTGGGGTCATTCTAAAGAAAAGAACAGAAATTCTGGGACTAATAGAGCAGAGCGTGAAGCGTTTTTAATGTCATGGCAGATGTAATTATTGTGTGTTTCGTTTTATTATTATTATTATTATTAAGCATTGAGGTAACTGGGAAGGTAAATCAATACAATGTACCATCTTCAAAACAGTGCTTATACGTGCCTATAATTAAGGATTCACAGCCCAGGTTTTATTGTGCTGGATATACCTGAATGCAAAGATAAAGATCTGGTGGAAGGAGCTGTATCTTGCTGAAAATGGTCTGCTGCTTTATGCCTTACCTTGTTGAAATGACTGGCATTAGCATTAGAATAGGTATATTTTGCATTCTAGTTTGTGTACTGGAGGGACCTCTCTGGCCATTCTGGCTCTAACACCTCACTTTATTTCTTTGCTTGCTCTACTAAATAATAATTTGATTGCTACAGGAGAACTATTATGGGTAATAATGCACTTAGACTACTAAGGGCAATAATACACTTACACTACTGTTTGTTTTCTTCAGTGATATCATTGAACAGTGCCTGTTTGGCATAGCTGTGATTTGGGTTGGTTCATTACTAACCTATTTGGAATTATGGCAAAACAAGTAGATCTTCTCTCTAATTGCAAATAAAATGTTTCCGTTATGATGGCAGAAATTCAATGACTTGGTTACCCTAACTCTTTACATATCATTGTGTACTTTATTGCTTATCCCATTTAACAGTCCAGCTGCAAGTTTCCTGGCCTTTGATCTTTCTTTCTTTCCTTCTTTTTCCTTTCTTTCTTTCAGAGGAGCATTATAAGCTTCTTTAGGCTAACGAGGAGATCGCAGCCTAGTAAATGTGCACAGCAAATAAAAATAAACACATCTCTATTGCCACACAAACACAGTACAATCTCAATAATACAGACGTATTTCAAACATCACTGAAGTTCCACAGTGAAGAATATTGCAGTCAAAGGAAGGGCTCCTATTGATTTCATTGATTTTGAGTCCTGGCTTCTCCTGAAATCAGCAAGCTGAGTAAGACCGTGTCCCGGTTCATCACTAGGTTCTCCTCACTGCATGCACTTAGGGCAAATTCTGTAGTCCAGCAAAACCAGCATTTTTCAAGAGAACTGAGTTATGTTTTGATAATTACTACATATCATACACCAATAATAGTAATTTCTAGTGCTTTGTTTACAACAGGAAAAAAGGATCTTTACAAAGGGTCAATTAATCTGGGATACCCACAATTGTGTAAAACCTCATGTCTGGGATATGGGTGCTTTTGCATCAGCTCAGCTATCCAAGATGAAAGTTTGCTGATACTCTTTCTCTCTAATGCAAATGCACTCCGAGGCTTCCTTGCCATTCATTTTCCTAATGTTGTTTGTCAGGGGAAAACTGATAAACCAGGACAGTAAGTCTTCCCGTGAATTTTATGCAAAATCTTATGGTGTAAGAAGAGACCGGCATTACATTAGGAATCATTTCACATTGTATTTGTTTGGTAAGTGATCGACTGTGTTAGCCAACAATTTGATATATAGCAGGTAAAGAGATATCTGATTTTAAAAACACAATGGCAACATAGGCCACCCTCACGATGAGTGAAACAGATCTTTTCTAGTTTGGAAATATATTTTCTACCTAACACAAATAGACAATGTTTGCATAGCCGACAACAGGATAATATATCCTCCTGTTTCCACTGAAAAAAGAGAATAACTAGTTGTTACTGTCAAATTTTCCTCTGTGCTGCTGCTGTGCACTGGCCCAACAGTATTTGAAAAGGTGTGGAAAGCAGTGAACTATATGCTTCAGTTCCCCTTTTGCCGTATTAATAAGCAGAGGGTTGCGCCAGCTGGCAAGCCCTCCTTGCATGCCCAGCCTCGTCAGCCCCCCTGCCGAAGCCTTGGGCCGGGGGAGAGCTGCGCTGCCGCATCCAGCCCCACAGCCCTGCACCTGCATCGCCAGCCTCCTGGGAGGCAGCGCAAACACCGCCTCATCCACTCGCTCTGCATTAACTTTGGAAAAGGCACCTGAGCAGAGCCAAGAGCAGTTCATCAGCTGTCAGGTAACCACTTTTGCACTTGTAAGCAACCAAAGTGGATCTCCATCATCTCTGCACTTGTCTGGTCAAATCTGCCAGCTCTTTAGGCAGCTGTTGTTTGATCTCCACCCACGACAAATAATGCCAGTCAGATGGGGTGTTCCCATTTTTGTTAATCCATATAAAGGAAATGATTTCCCTGATGCACCAGCACTTATGCATAATGACAGGACAGCATTAGCTGTGCTGTAGTGAAAGCTGAAAATTCTTTCCTTCTTCAAGCTGTTTCTCCAGGTGTTTGAAAATCTGCATGTTTGGCGAATTTGCCCTCGGATCTGATGAATTTCACGGGGCACAGGGAGGTGTCTGTCCTCTGTGCTGGACCTGCTTTCCGCAAGAGAGGAGGAAACACTTTGTCCCTCTGGGTCCTTCGGCGTCACAGGCTTCCTTAAGCTGATAGTGACGGAGCTTCCCTCTTCATCCTCGTGTCAGGGATGTGAGGATCAAACCAGGGCCCTGATCACATCCCAGATGGTCTCAGTGTGCACACCAGCTGATGCCTGGCACCCTCTCTCCTCTTGAGGAAAAGACACCTGTGATCCTCTCACAAGCCCTGTTTGCTGCTCTCTACTCCAGGCTCTACAGAGAGCCATCCTGCTCCTTGCTTACTGTGCATGGGAAGAAGGAAGGAAAACTCAGGGATCACACCAAGGCTTTCACTTTGTCACATCCTTACTAGCTCTCTTTTAAAAATCTTTCAGAAGTACTTTTTTGTGGAAGCTCTGCGATTTTAATCCAACAATGACTGTAAAAACAATTTCAAAACAACAGCGCTTGGAGTATTTTCCCAGTGTCAACTGATCATCAGATAACGCAGTCTTGGAAGACTAAGGCTCGACACAGACATGAGAGCTTTACATTTATATTTGAGAAAAACTCATTTAGAGGGTTGTATTCTAATGCCTCTTTTAAAACAGAGTTTACTTTAATGCAAAATTTACTTCACTTTTTTATTTGTATGCATGAGATCAACTGCAATGGAATAGTACGGCTAACATAGTTACAACGGCCTGTCTCCAGAGGAGGAGATACTATGCAACATACTCTCTGCTCTGTATATTCTGAGCACGGGTACCAAAAAGTAAATGAGCAAAATTATTATTTCATCTGATGGGAGTTCTGACAGATTTATTCCTACTCTAAATTTCTTCCAGAGGAACAGAAAGGTGGAGAGGTCTTTCAATTATACCTGACAGTAGTTAGATTTGGAAAAGAGGAAGAGAACATGGGACAGGGGAGAGATTTCTCAATGGATGGGTTGGTATAAAAGAACTTCTAAAACTAGAAACAAGATGACTTCACAGATACGTAAAAAGCATGTAATCACACTTAAACTGCAATAATGAAAGAATTAAACCCCACAGATCTGGCAATCTGTCCTCTAAATGAAGAAAAAAAAAAAAAAGTAGAAATTTCCATTGTCATGAAGCTGATCTAGGTTCAGCTGTTGACCTCTTTTCATTCTCTCCTTGTTAGACTACTAAATACCAGGAAGTTATAACTATACTAAAATTAAGTTTTGGATCAAAATCATTTTTCAAAAGTACTTTTCATAGTTGAGGAGGATATTTGATCATTTTGAGGAAATGTTCTATTTCCTTAGGTATTCAGCTTTTAAGAAAGGCCAGTAAAAAAGCACAGAGGTTATGCAATGTTACAATGCTGGTGCTCATTCACAGTAATTGGAGGTTTCTGAAAAGGAGAGATAATTTGTCTAAACGTACAGACTCAGTAATATGCCTGAAACTTCAGCCAAGACTTGAGAGAATCTTAAGACGACTAACTAGCGTGCGCAGGAATTCATGCCCAAGTGATTCCCAATAATTTTATTAGCTCCTGTTTAAATCCTATCTCAAGAGTCCAAAAGGAAAATTTAAGTGCAGTATTTTTTAAATAAACATTTTTTTTTACATTTACAAAGTAGATACACAGAAATGAAAACTGAAACAACTTTCTTGAGTAAAAAGAAAACTAATATTTGTGCAATAAGAGCATACATTTCCAAAGTGAATCAAGCCGAACTAGATAGCCAAACTGAGTATGTAGAAATTTTAAAAATCTGTATTTGTGTACAATCAGGCTAGAACATTACAGTACATTCGGTAACAGGCTGAAGCAAGCTTGGGCTGAGTCACAGGTACATATACCCATTTCATCTGTATTCTAACACCTCACGCGCTACCCCAGATTACCATATTTCATTAAGATAAAAAGGTCTTTGTTCTAGAGATTGTACTACGAGACAATAAATAAAAGAACAAAGAGAAGCTTCAGTTTACCTACAGATGAGCCCTGAGTGACTACTTTATGATTTCACAGCCATAGGGTTGGTTTAAAGTTTCATCAAAATAACACTTGAAGATGCGTTGGCAAAACATAATTACAGAGTCCATACTCTGCTTCATCAAATACCTTTGTGACATTCATCTAGACTACAGCACTGATCTCAAGTGAGATTGTAACAGCACTGAAATGAAAAGGGGAAGCCCATAAATCACTCAATCTGTACCTTCAAATTACCTATCTCTGTGCTAATTTCAAGGTGACAGTTACTGTCCGGTATAGAAGTACAAAGGTTTGTCGGTTAACATAAGCAGGCTTTTTCAAGTATTTTAACTTTAAAAATATTATTTCAACTAAAATTGAGGCTTAGGGCTATTCAGAGTGTGGTTTTGGCATCGTGATAACAGAGAGACTGTAACAAAATCAGCACCGTTATTTTAAAGCTACTGGTCCTTCTGGGCCTCTTTTTCCTTTACTGCTGTGATTCAAACATCAATCCAAATAACGCAGGAAATGCTTATGAGAAAGAATGAAAAACTTTAGAGGGCTTGGGAACATGCATCTTTGGCCCCCAAAGAACAAACAGAGGTCTAATCTCCTAAAAGGACAGTGAGGTGGTCGCCATCCACCTGCTTTTCCAGGAAGAGACTGAAATGCAGGAAGAAGTCCAAAGACAGAATCATGCTGGACATTTCAGTTGTGAAACAGACTCTAATGAAGCAAAATCTGTGGGATGACTAGAAAACCGAAGAAGCAGAAAATGTGTTTTGTGCTAAATGTGTTAAAGTTACGAGAATCCCCAGGGGAATGTGGTTCTAAGAACCAATACACTGCACCCTAATTAACTCCTAACTGACCTTTCTGGTTATTTGGTGCCCAGAATTAAAAACAGTATTACATTTCATCCTGCTCTGTCACATGATGTCTTTCCTTACCCTGTCCCAAATTGCATTTGTCTTTCATGCTGCCATATCAATTACAAATGCAAATCCAATTTGCTGCTTGCCTTCTCCAGCAGGTCTCTCCCAGCATTAGAACCTTCCAGTTCCTCACTGCTGCTAATCTATCTATTATGGATGATTTTTTCCTCTGCGTTTTTTAGGTTGATGATTCACAAACATATGCAGGAGACAGAACTGATACAGGGACTCAAAACTAGAAAAGCTGAAAATTAAAACAGACTGCCTCATATCCCCAACAAGTTCAGAATAATTGTCCTGAATGAAGTTGTTCTGTCTTCAGAGCAACTGTTCTTTTGTTTATTTGTTTTTTTTTTTTCTTTTTAAAAGGAGGAGCACTAAGAATAACTGTGCACAGAGCAGAAAATTTGAGGAAAACTTTGGCCTTCATAGCATCTCTGCTTTCCTCTGGGGGGCTACTTCCGCACTGACTTCAGCAGGAGAGCCGTTCCTATACGTACACTCTGCTTTCTTTCACTTGATGAGAGCTCCGGTGCTCTCGGAGTTGGCAAGCCTTGGACTGGATTGGTCCAGAACTACAGTCCTACTCAACTGATGTAGGTGCAGGACCAAAGTAATTCTCTGGCCACTTGTGCCCACGGGAGTTTCCTTGTCAAGGCACCTACTTGGTTCACGCTGAAGAGGAGGCAGAGCACGAGCTGCCATGTATACCATGTGCAGTAAAAGGTCCTCCCCAGACACAGCTGCACTGGGCACTTTGAACAACACATCCTCTGAATTTATGTTCTACTGTTGTTTGCCTTCTTTATGTCTCTCAAAGACCTTGTCTCCTTTGTTTTAAACCTCTAGGAATTTTCTACAATATGATAAGGGCTTTGGATCAGAGGAAAGGTCATTATCGATCTCACCTACATTGATCAGTTTAGTGAAGGGAGATGCTGACCCTACATCGATATTTAATGGTTCTGAGGAACAGCTAAAACCACATTTGCAACCGTTTTACGGTCTAACAGAAGTTTCTGAGACCACTCCATTGCCTTGGCTACTGTGCATAAATGCAGTACTGAAGCCTCTATGCCCCTGTATTAGTAAGTGTAATCTTGTACTGCACAGTTAATTTTATATAGCCAACGCTTGCTCCTCAGGTTTTCTTGAAACTCCAAATATTAAAAACATGTATGTTCATGAAAAAAAGCAGGCTCATTTCATAGCTAAATAAGGAAAACAGAGGTTTACAAAAGCACATACATGGCTGAGCTGATTTAAAGTTTCCTGTCTGCGCATTTCCATGACAATGAGGCTACATAAATACATTCCAAACGGAACGGTTAGCAATGATAAAAGTGGGCAAAATATCAATACCATCTGCTCTCTCCTAATGCTCAAGAAGAAAGAAAGCTTAAAATTAACCAAAGAAAACAACCTGCTAAATAACCTCTCTCCCGCTCCCAAATCTCAGAGGCCTGTACCTATCAGCAAAGAATTTGACCTTTAGTTCTTCATCGTTCCATATAGCAATATTTATATTTCAAACATTTCCTCAACTTTAACTCAAACTATTGTGCTAGCATGGTTAAAAGGACTGTAACTCAGTATAAACACAGTAAAATTTTGCTACTTTTAGTAGTCTCCAGTACTGAGACTGCTGTAACTGTGGAGAATAAACCTCACTGTCAACAATTTCTCAAGATTTTTAGCCTGGATTTTGCATACCCACTTTCACTTTTCCCTGTCGAAAATCAGCTACTCTATGCTGAAAAGCCTCCCACAGATGTTGGTGAGGAGCAGAAACAATGTATTTGTGTTATTGTTAAAAAATATTTTTTCAAGTCTGGGCATTAAACCAAAAATCAGTTCTGGTTCTAAACCTGGATTTTTCAATTATTTGTTTGTATTTTGAATCACGGGTGTTGATTCCTTACTTTCAATCGCCAAAAGGAAAAAACCCAAACAAAAAAAGTCCTTAAGGCTTGTCCTACAAGGAGATCTACGCAGATGTCAGCGTGGTTTAGTTTCTTGGTGTATATTATACATTTTACGTTGTCGGAAATCCTGCCACAAAGAGCCAGTTGGCACAAGCAGACAATGCACTGAGACTACTTGTATTCAGAAAGGAATATATTACAGTGGCTTGGTTGGATTTCACACGGAGAATCCTGACACCAATAGTCAATAAGCTTCTGCCACCAGTTCCTCTGATGCTGTTGTGCCTAAAAGCTATGGATATGGTTTGGATTTTAATATCCTCCCAGAAGCAGCTGATAACACTGAAGGAAAAATTTAAAACCTCAACTTATTAGAAATACCACAGCTGCTGGTATTTCTTTTTGAATGGCAGGGATTGTTACGTCTTTCTACACACCCAGAGTGAAAAAACATCCCTAATTCTGAAACAGCTCACTGTGACCCCATCCACTCTCAGCAAGGTTGCTTACAAATGACAAAACGTATGAGATAGCTGCTCACCGAGATTCTCAGTACTTGAGAAAGGATTTTTCTGGGAAAGGCAGGTCAGGAGGGTCCAGGCAGCTTCTGTGTCTTTTCACAGCACCAAAACCCTGGATATGATGTCAAAGAGCTAACTTCCACTTTGCTGCTACTTAGACTGGGCCTAAGGCTCAGTCTCAGAAATTAAAGACATAGGGAAATGGACGTAAGACTTGGATCAAAGGGCAAACCAATTGAAAGAAAATGCGAAGAGCCGAACTGGAGGTTTTGGAAAAGCAATGGAGTTAGTCTATGACCAGAAACTAGAATTTCCTCTCATTTTTGGAGACGTGCTTACATGATTTTACACGGTAAGAGCCTGAAACCATACAGCTATGTGTGAATTTTATTTATATAAATTAACTCACTGATGGCAATGGAATTATTCATATGAGGAATATAAGCTTAGTTCTAGAGTCTGAGCCAGCGTGCAGGAAGTTTCTAGTTACTGGCTGCGCTAAGCATTATAACCCTCACTGTTAAGTAGGACCCTGCTAAAGATACTTGTTACTGCTTCTTTTTTAGTATATAAATCCAGTGTTAATGCTGCTCATGGTAATCAAGTAGTACTGCTCTTGCTGCTACATTTACGAAGTAAGAACAACAGATAATTATATCTCAAAAATACTTTTATTTGAGAGTTGTTAGTACATGTAATACGGAGAGAGATTTCAAAGCCTCAGTGAAAATGAAAAGGTAATGCCCTTAAATGGCTGAGGGTGATTATTTTTGCAAAGAATGGGGATTATGCTAGTTCTCAGTATAAAAATAAAGAGAATAAACCCATGGTTATAATTTCATCTTGGCAATATAAATAGGATAGACAGATGCTTCATATTGTACAGTAATTATAGATGGCTGAACTGAGAATACACCTTTTTTGTACATAATGGTTTCTGATTTTGAAGGCCATTTTAAAATCTATGGTTAGGCTTTTGTCTTCCTGCCAAGGACAAGAGTGAAATATTTAGTATAAAGTATAGCGGTGGTTTCTGAGCTTGACTTTTAATTATAATATGCAAGTAGGCTGATAAGTCATGGGTCAAACAACATGACATTCACCAAATTGAAAGAGATAGCAGGGGGGGAGGGTAATGAGATTATAAATTTACCCGATAATCAGAATCGTGGAATGTAACTAAAAGGAAAAATGACCACGTCATCTTTGCAAGTATTCTGTGCTGCAAAAGGACAAAAATGAAGGAAAACGACATTTAACAGATTCCTGAAACGCAAACCTGTCTAGCATAGTATCTTTGTGAAGCTGTACGCTCTGCAAGTGATATGCCACAGGTCTCTTAACAGATGCAAGAAAAAAGGAAACGTAGTACTATGGAAAAGCGAGAGGGAAGACACAGAGCGGCATTGATGTGATCAGCTTTAAGGGCATTTCACCTGAAAGAACACCTGAGGCAACAGAAGCAGAAGGGGCAATAAATAATTCAGCAAGAAAATAACATTTCAAAACAATGAGGTTGTCTTTCCCTTCCCCCTCTCAAGTAGAACCACCTGCAAAGAACTTTCTGCAGAAATAGCTGCAGAAACATCTGCTGAGAAACACTCTCATCCACTTATATTTGGTGAAACAATGCAATCCTCCCTATGCCGAAAGCTGCCCACTTATAAGACAAGAGTCTAGAATACATCTAGCTTCATGAGGAATTCAAGTGCCAGACACAACCCAATGTTTTCAGGCCAGACCTCAGCTGCTAGGAATTGTCATAAGTTGTCTGACTTCAGTGGAGCTCTGAGCAATTACACCGGGGAGCGGCTGTCCCTGGAGGATTGTGAAAAGTTTTGTTAAAGTCAACATAATGAAAATGTAAGTTCAGCACACTGCAAACTGACATGCAGGAGAAGGGGAAGCATGTTTATCAGCTTGACTTGGCTGCACTGGGAGTGAAAAGAACAGCTTTTTCAATCACCAGAGAGTGTGCGTAGCAGATAAGTCTGTACTGTATGGAATGCTCGAGAAAGCATGTGGAGGATTTTAAATAGGATACAGAAAAACTTAAAAGACAAAAATAATTTAAGCTAAAACAGGAATAATTGGTTCTGATCAGGTTTACACTGATTTAAACAGAACGTGGGATATGGCAGATGAACAGGACAGCATAGTTTTTGATTTATAGCATGCGAGTTACCCTGTGGGAAGGTACATCTGCCCTTACCTGGGCCTAAGCACTGCAGGGTGACATCCCTCCCAACGAGACGGGGTAAACCCACTTATATTTACCGTAGCATGGCACATACCCTTCAGTGGGTCCTGTGGGACAGCTCGCAGACTGCAAGGTCACACCTAATTTACTCAGCTGTTGTCTTTGGACCCATGATCTTAATCGTGGGATCACAATACCGGGATTTTACTGGTAGCAAAGGCCAGCGTTGGAAGTGTTTGGCCTCTCTTGGACGCTGCTTCTCACCACTGTACCGCTCCCCTTTGCTGGGCTGATGGGTTAAGCTCTAAGCAGGACGATTGTAGCTTTCAGGGAACAAGCAAAAACTAAATCTCTGACCCAGACTAGGAAGAAACTCCCCAAATTCTGCAATATTCTCTTCTTAATCCTCATTTTTAAGTCCTACAGGCAAGGCCCTACAAACAGATGAATCATCACATCTGATGGGACAGTAACCTAGAGGAGGTGGGAAAGTAAGAAGCAGAATGGAACAGGGTACAGGACAGCGTGAGAATTATTTAATGTGGCTTTGTTGCCAAAGAAAAGTCTTTGCTATAGCAAAGACCCCACCGCAGCTTTGTTGCTCAGCCTGCACGCTTTTGTATCAAATGTGAATTTACCAGCTTTGGAAGGCAAAGATCTCAGTGGGGCTGCAGATGGCTAGAGAGAAAAATAAAATAAGAAAAGATGGAGATAATTGGAGAAAAGCACCAGATTCCTGTTTCTGAAGTTAAGACTTGTTGAAGGTTTTCTACTTTTGCTATGCACAGTCTGCTAGAAAGAGGCAGCTCTTATCTATCTGAAAATGTCTTAAAATTGAACTATGCTTTCAAGTGAATATTACATATTTTTCAGGCACGCATTCCAGCTCATACCTAGTGTGATGCTTTCTTGTATCTCCTGTGAACAAAGGTTCCAAGGATCCTCAGAGTATTTCTCTATGTAATTTAAAAGAAGGCATAAAAGAGGGGAAAAGTACCCCAACCCAGCAAGCCTTTCAAGAAACAAATTCACTTAACTTGTTCCTGATAAAGTCCTCAAAAGAGGCAATGCCCAGGAGGTTTCCTCATGTTTCTCCTATCTTTAAGTAATGCAGTATTCCAGCTTGAAGTTGAAGAAAATCTCCTTGCAAAGTTCTCCTTTATGGGGAGTATCTACTGATTTTTATGCCACCACAATCCTATGAAACTAACAGGCTTGTGTCGTCAACTAGTTTCTATCCATTAATAGACTCTCACCCTTACTTGGGGATTCATTACCATTATCATGTATGAGGTGAACTGTACTTAATAGAGGAGATTACAGATAACAGTACATGCAAAAAGGGAGTAAAAGAGGATGCAACATTTAAACCCTTGTAGAATTCCTACTGATGTCCATAGGAGTCTTCCACAGGTTTAGCGGAGTGTGAGCTATGGCCTTATTTATCTGACATTCTCCGAGCTGCAAAAATGCCGCTAGTTAGGGATATTCTCTAAAAGTCTGCCTACTAAGAACAAAGAGTGAAAGAAGGATTGCATAGTTATATTTCCAAAAATAGGTAAGTACTATTTTATGCATATTATGATAGCAGGAAATAAAATTAATTATTGATACCTGAATAGGTTTGAATCCAATGATTTACTGTTGAGGATATGTATGCATGCAGCTGCTAAAACAACAGAGCTCTCCTACACTAAGTACTCTAAGCTCCTAAAAGTAAACTCCAGCTCATTACAATTAATAGCCGAGATTTCACTTCATTCCATTTAGTGGAATCAAGGCAATATTGTTCACAAGGTGAACAGAAGTTACCCGTGACATACGGTTCAACGCTGAAATCCACTGAAGTGTGTCTGAATACGACACAGGAACGACTCTGTTGGAAGACTAAAAGCCTCCTCTTTCTAAAGGCAAACTAACATAGCTATGAAGCCCGGAAGGTGAGTCGCCCCGTTAGATGCACACGGTGAATATCTAATAGGAGAGAGCAAGCCTACCTGCGAACCTCACACAAATCACTAAATCCTTGTTCAGTCAGTAAGGCTGTTCAGACTCCATGGCAGGGGCATTTTGTGGTGCACCCAGCTGCTAGGGCTCTTTGACTGCCGGGTATCCCAACTTTCAGATGTAGCCCAAGTCCCCTACTCTTCCGTGAGTAAGGTGACAGCAAATGCGACCAGCACAAATGTCACAGCAGTACATTCATTCACGCTCAGGCTATGAGCTGCTTTCAGCTCTTGGAAATTCTGTTTGTGGCTGAGAGGAGGATGCTAATTCCACAGCATCCTTTGAGTAGGTTTTGCCATTCTCGTGGCAACTGTGCTATGAAATGCCAGGTGGTATTCACCTCCCACCCCATCTCTCGGTTCTGCCCACCACAGAAATGAAAACACTTGCATGGCCCAGAATCCTTATGTGAAAATGAATGCTGGATAAAGCAGCTAGGCTAGTTCTACACTGGTTCCAACTTCAGTGAGTGCTTGTAGAATGCTGCAAAACAAGCAAACAGTTAAATACTAATATTTTCCACATATTGGTAAGGCTATTCTTTGTAAACTGACCCCCGCATCTGCTCCCACTCTCATTGCAGTATACCTCAACCAGGATTACTTGTTTCCAAGTTGAGCATCTTTTTACGTATCTAGTCAAGGAAGAGAGAACAGACTCTCCAGACAGAAATCCCTTCCTTCCTCAGCTAGCTAACTGGGAACTGGGAGTGTCAGACAAACATCTCCCACAGAGACCTCTCTCCATGCACTTGAAAATCGCTTGAATACACAAAGAGGTGAGCAGCACAGTTGAAGAAATGATACTTTTTACATAGTTGCTTTTCAGAGTGTAATGGATTTTTATTATTACTTAACATTTGTTGTTCAGTCATGTTTACGATCAGTAATACCTAGGCTAGGTATTGTAGAAACACCTAATAAATTAGCCTCCTTAAAGCTCTCCTTGTCTGAAAAATCTAAGTGGCCTAGGAACCTAGACTATGAATGCCCGATATAACAAATGCAGGAGTCAAAGAACTGAGTTAGCTGGGGTGAAATAATAGGAAGTGAACAATTCTCAGCTGGTCTGGAGTAGGGATTAACATAGCCACTTGTTATAAGGTGGAATGCTTTTGTATGAATTGTGAAAACGAAGGTCGGCTTCTTTAAGAAGTAGAAATGAGGCACATCTGTTAAAAAAATAAAATCTGTAACTACTGAATGAAAATTTTTGTTTCACAGGTGAAATGAGTTTCCATACCCTTCTCCAACTGTGTGCAAGAATCAGCAGTTCTTGCAGCTTGCTTTGCCTAAATGAGTATATTCCTTGAGTGTCTTTACAGGAATAGGAAGGAAGACCATAATATCATATTATACATATAATCTCCATTCTTAAAGATTTTCAAAACTTGAATAGACAAAGCCCTAAGTAACCTGACCTCACTTTGAAACTAACCCTGCTTTGAATAGGAAGTTGGAATAAATAATCTCCAGAGGTCCCTTCCAGCTTTATTTTCATGGTTTCTATGGTCTATGAAGACATTTTGCAATGAACTATATAATTTTGCAAAATAAGTGCCTTAATCAAACGCACAGTACAAGGTATCAACACCCTCGCCCCAAAGCACCCTGTGGCAGGAAATTGAGGACCTTTCAACCGTGGAAGCTACGGTTCAAGATGGGGATTGAAACCTATTGCCAAGATGAGAAAAGGAACCTTATAGTACCACTTTCCAAGTGGCGTATGTCACTGAAACAATGAAGTTTGGACATAAGCATAAAACAGGGAAAGAAACAAAATTTAGTTAGGGCTAGGCAAATTGCTGCTAGTGCACAAAGTACTGTGGGATCATGGAAAATGAGTTCTTCATATTCATGGCTGCTTTGCAACCCCATGTGAAAACTGAGAACTTGCTTGATACATCTACTCTGAAAACCTGAAGAGACGATCTGTAGCACTAGTAATGATTGAATACTTGCTTCCTGAGCCTTAGCCAAACTTTATGCTAAGCACAGCGTAACTGTGCAGTTTTCAGTGCAGCACCATTTTGTTAAGCTAGGGGCTAACACAGTGGCTGGTCGGTCAGGCACCTGAGGGGGTTTTCCAGTAGTGAGCACAGGATACTGCAAACTACCATTCAGATATGGTTTTAAAAGGTTAAACAGCCTCATCTCTGCAAAGTTTCTATCAGGTATCTTAATGCAGCCCACTGAATCACCAAAGCATGCATGCAGTGTATATTATTGATTTAGACTGGCACCATTTCAGCCAGACATATTGCAGACTGCCAAGCGAATTGCCCATTGGCTTCATGCTAGGAAGATGAAGAGATGACGGCTATGGAAAAGTTACTGTTAAATGTAGTTTAAACAATTTCGCTCCATTCTAAATGTCAGCCTGAAATTTTCCGGAGTTTTAATCTGCCAAGTGCATGCAGGCTGGTGATTTCAGCTGAATGAATCCCAAGCTTTATTGTCCCAATCTTATTTTAAAGCATGCACCTAGTTGGAACAGACCAGCAACACCCACATGGATAAGGTGGGCTGGTGCTTCTCTTTCACTAGCTAAAAAATGACAAATAAGATTTACTTCCTTTGATGCTCTACTTCTATTATTGTAAATCCCACTCAGCTTTGGAAAAGAAAAAAAAAGAGACATAGCGCAATTATACTTTCTTCTAAAAGACTAGGGGATTTGCTAGGGAATTTTGTACAACTGTGGGAGGCCAGATACATCAAAATATTCTCTATGAGGCTGATAGATAGCTGTACTGAAAAGGTAATGCCTGGATGAACGTATCTGTAGGTAGCCATAAAAATGCTGTGAAGACAAGAGGAGGAAATTAAAGGAGCTGAAATGTCACGTGGCAAAACAGAAGTGATTCTGGAAACAAATGCTGACACTTGGGAGCACAGATCCTTTTGGAGCGAGACTCTAAGCTCCATGGCATTTTGCAAGAGACCATGGAAGTTAGCATGAGTACCCCAGAGCTGGGTCTTGAGTGACAGACCTTCTTGCTTCCTCCACACAACGACAGAAATATTTATTTCATGTATGTCATTCTTGGCAGTTCAGGAAGGAGGAGGTCCCTACACATCCACAAAGGAGATTTCTCTCCACAGAGGGAAGATGCTGTTTGCCCTGTGTTCTTCTAGGTGGGCATAATACATTAGGCAGAATGTATTTTACTTTAAACAGAAGCTCTGGAATACCCTGGGAGCGTGAATCTTTTGGAGGACCTGTAAATCTGTATGGTAACATCCCGTGGCTATGTTTCTTTCCCAGCATCATTGCCTACTGTTCAAGATTCAATTGTTTCTTGGACCTCCTTGCTAGCTGGAAGGTACAGATACTTTAGGGAAGAATTGCTCCCCTTCCAAACTTTGCTGAATACATATATCTAAAAACATAAATTAGGCTTGGAGCAGATTTTTTTTTTTTCCCAGAGGCCACTGCAGAGATTTTCCAGAATCAAAGCACAAGGTCTTGAAAACAAAAAAAGGCCATCAGGGAGCTGTGTGAGTCAGAGAACTGGCAGAATGCTGCGAGGCTGTTCAGTTCCAGCCCACAGGGACAATCCAAATTGAGAGTACCTGAAGGTCACCTCTATCTGCTGGCTCTGCGTTGACCTATGCAAAATGAATCTTTGGTCTCAGTCCATGGCTCAAGTGAAGAGAGGGCTATCCAGAAACAACTAATAGTTCTTGAGCCCAGGAGCGTCCTGCACAAGGTATCATTTCTATGTCCATTTTTATACAGGCTCAGCTTCCCAGTACTACTTGTCTGTCACCTTCTTATCCAAAGCTACAGCAGAGCAACGGCAGTCTTCAGGAAGGGACATTCAAGGCTGGATCCAGCCCTGCTGGCACTGGGGAATGCCAAACAGTTAAACAATTTGTAAATTACTGTCTCCAAGTTGTTCAGTTACTCTTTCTCTGTCACTTCCCATTCCATCTCCTTAATTTATGCTCGCTATTGTTACTTCCTATAGCAGGAAGTACGATATCCTGGCACACAGCAGCTGTCTCTCTTAGCTGGAATAGGGTCCGCTGCTTCTCCCAGTTCCCTGAATGTTTTTATAGACTGTCCCAGCCTTTGATGGAGGACAGCAGGCTCCCCTTGCTAGTGCAGACACATGCTGTTGATAAGCTGTGCCAGCACTGAATAAAACATCTTCTCTTTTCTTTATATACTGCACAGTAGCTGTTCGCAGTGGCCTTAAATTCATGTTAATATCAGTAGTAAATTTTGCCTTATATTTTTTATGAGACTGGATTACTTTCTATCATCAAGGAAATTAAATACAGGAATCCATTAACGCTTAAACTAACAATATGAAAGCTGCAGTTCTCTTCATGCATTAGCTTACACTACCCCGAAATAATTGGCCCTCATAGTATGATACAGTATCACTTGGGGTGTTCTTTATTGAAATTTTAAAGGCCAGAAGAGAGGATCCTCTTACAGTTTCATTTGTGCTGTGAAATGCTCTCCTCTGCAGGTAATGTCCTGATTTTTCAGTATGAGTAACAGTAGCAAAATCTGTGTGATGAAGTAAGGTCTGTGTCTTCTTGTGTATTTGTACTAAGCCTGGCTACATCAGGCTCCAATCTTCAGCTGAGTCTTTGGGTACTACCAGAAAATGATGGCTGTTCATAGTAGCGGTGACGGAACGCAGATGTTTGCCTTTCATTTAGGCTGTAACCACTCAGGGAAGAGTGAAAGTGTTTATGTGATGGAACTGATGAGCAGGGTAAATGCAAATCTGAAAAAAACCCTGTGGATTACTGTTCTGCAATTCCTTATACGCTTTCACCTTCTAAACATGGAAACAAAAAAATATTTCACAGATAGTAGTTTGTATCTATAACAAAAAGGAATTCAATAAAATAGTATAGAAAAATTACTGCTGCACCTGAAGACCTCAGTATGTCATTTTACAAAGCGGGCAGGTGTCACCAACGGGCAATAGAGAAATGGTATAGGAAAGCTCTCAGTGACAAAACAGCACATGCTGTAATGACTGAGAGGAAGACAGAATTCTATGTGGGCTGAACTAGCCTCTTAAAAATATTGACATTAATACAACTTTCACTGGCAAACCCAGGGATCTTCAACTACAGAATGTAGCAAGCAGTATTTGTAGATGGTACAGAAAGTGCTGGTAAGATTTTCAAGTAGGGGCTAAATTTCCTAAAATTCCATGGCCTAAATTCCCTAGTCTCAAGAATGAAGAACACTGCTGTGGGAAATTCTGAGCTCTTACATGTCTAGGCAATGAGCTCAGTAGTTTCCCAATTGAATCCATACTGAAGAGAATATCAAAGGAAAGATTCAGATTTGGTCCCGATCACAAGCCTCAAGAAGAGTTGTTAGAGAAGTTCAGATCCAGATGCTACTGTGCTTCCTAAGCCAACCTCCACACCATTTCTCACTCTTGCTTCTGTGGCTTGCAGAAGCCACCCAAGAAAAATGATTTTTCATGATGCACAAATTCAGAGAGAGAGCATTCTCAAATGAGAATGACTCACCCTCATTTATGGCACATTCCAAATAAAAGAAAAATAATGCTAAAACACCTCTAAGAACCTGTTGTCCTTTCAAATTAAGGATTAAAATTAAGGCAAAATTAGTTCATTATAGACCTGAAAAATTTGCATGATCTTTTAAACTTGGTAGAGCGTTCTTACAATTTATGAAGATAAATAATAGATTCTATGCTATGCAAAATATAAAACAAGAGAAACAATAGAAGTAACAAAGATGCACATTCCTAGGAGCAGACTGATCCCAACTCACCCTGCCTTGCATCTTAAGTCACCACCTAAGCCTGTGGAAAATGAGTTCACATGCTGCTCTGAGTGGGCATCATTTTACGCTTCCTTTGCAAAGTTGACAGTCACCACATCATCTAATAATGGCAAATTGGACTCAACGTATTTATCATTGGAATGTTTTCCATTAGCCCATCCTCCAAGAGAAATACAATTACACATATTGAACGTCACCACTTTGAGGTCAATGCAATTTAGCAAGAGCAAAAATAAATCACCATTGCTCTGATAGGGAAATGGACACCTTGTCTTGCCAACTGCACGACTGTACTAGTGAGCAGATGTGATTTGTCCTGTCGGGGCCAGCTTTAGCTCACGTGTAGCCACATACACTTCAGTCAAGCTAGATCAGGAATTAATTTGGCAATCTGGAATAAGATTTGCCTAGTTTTTTTTTCCAGTGGGTAGTTTGATGCCTCCAGGGTAGTTGGCCTAGGATTTACATGGACTCTTCACGCATCACCGGGTCCTCTGTGCCCAGCAGAAGTGTGTCCTGTTGATTATTTATGTAATTTTGCCCCTTACAGGGCAGACACAGAACCGTTATAATTGAAGCTGAATGTGTGATTTCAGTTACCATGAATAAGGCAGTAATTTATCCATCATGATACTTTAACAAGCATACATTTAATGGATGATATGACTTATTATACACATTATAAACTCTTAATGATATTTCACACATCTTCTGCCTGGAATTCTGTGACAATCTACCTTATAGCTATGATTAGAAAATGCTGTATCAGGAAGAGCCCTAGAAACACAATTTATCATAAGCAGATCATTTATTCTCTTTAAAATTTTCACAAAAATGGATTCAACTTGCACAGTTTCTCTTTTTGTTATGCATTTTGACATGATCGTGAAACTGGCAATATACTGAAGACTGAATTTCTGTGATGACTCATAACTGCTACAAAGATTAAAAGAGAACAGGAAATAGAATAATTCGTATAACATTCTCATAACAATCTTTCAGCTGTGATACTAACAGTGTTCGAACAAAATTCTCATGATAGGAATTGCAATGAACATCTGTAGCTATTATAAAATTAACCTATTTCCACGTCTCTGAATGGTTCCACTGTTTTTTCTCAACAGGCAGTGACAAACTAACTTTTCAAAATTGTCTTCTTTTTGAATTACCTGCATTTTCTCTGCTAACTTCATAAATCAGCAACTGTATATGACTCGCTGGCTGTATCATTAACATCTTCGTATAATTGGCATGGTGACTGAAGAAAGCAGAACTGTGTGGTGTGAAACTCTGCATATCAATCACAAGAGGTAATCCCAGCTTTCTCAATGCTATAAAAATCCTCCTCATTAGTGTCAGTCTCCTTATTTTTATCACATTTAAATCATTTTATTATAAGCAGGTGAAAACTGCTTTGTACTTAGCAAACTATTATTGCAGACGGCAAAGCAGGTGACTAAAGGTTCGAGGATATTACAAGCACAGCTGTCTCTACACTAGTGAAAACTTTATTGGGTGATCATAAAAAGGTAAAAATTGTTGGAGAATGAATGAAGGAGCTCAGAAGGTGTGCTGAAAAGTAAAAATTTTGGATATGCACGGACAGTTCCCAGAATCATCTTTATGGAATAAAATTCTACTATACACAATATTGTCTCCAAACCGGTTAGAACATGTCTTCAACAATCTGGAAAGTGAGTGCAATATGGGTTTGGATTAATCGAGAACCAGGGAGAAGTGAATTGAAAGGTCAGGACAAAACCCAAACGTGAGAATGGGGAAATGATAAACAAAGGTTAATCTATTAGAGCAGGTGATCTTTTTCATTCTCTCTGCTTCAGTGGGGTTTCTTTCTCCCTGCAACGAGTCGCGGAAGTTCAAAAGAAGGTGAGCTGCAGGTAGCAGGCGCAGTAGCACTACCACTACCATCTTCTCCATTTCAACTTGTTTATATATTATGCTCCTTTCCGTGCTTGTTTGCAGCCAGGATGTAGTTGCTTGCACTAACTCAAATCACCCCATGAGGTCATTTTTATTATTAGTTGCTGCTTGCTGAGGGAGCTCATCATCAATCAGCTTCTTCAGCTATGGACCAGCTTATGTCCGTTCACTGATCCATGTTATAGCTAAGAGCTGGAGAACTGATACCACAGACGGTGCAACTCATGATGTAAAGCCAAAATAAATAAAAAAGTACACAAAGAAGTAACGAAGCTGTTGCATCAGTGAAAATAGTCACTTAACCAAAGTGATGTTCAGACTCACACGAAAGACAGTCCAAAGATGACCCCAGGATAGTTCTGTTGTCTACTAAAGGAAAGAGTTCAGAAGAAAAAGTCCCCCAAACTTAGTCTACTGTAGACTCTGTTGGTAGGTAACTAGAAGTATCTCAGCAGGGGTTAAACATGGAAAAAGAGATGTTAGGATGGGGTATCTGCTGAAAATGCTCTCCTCAGCTGTGGATGGGAGACTTACCAATCAAACCAGAGAGTTTTCAGAAGAGCTTTCACCTCTGTAGTGTAGGCAACAACAAAGTTGTAATTTGGAAACTTAAGTAAAAAATTCATTGCAGATTTACTGGTTATAGGCAAGAAAAAAGTCTGAAGAAAAGCAGTATTTCAGTATACAACTACATCGTCTAAAAGGGTAATTTCCTACCAGAACTTGCGTTTTCTTTCTGTGCCTCAGCATGTACGCCACATTAAGAGACTAAAGTTTTCACCTGTATATGACTAAGTGGACAGATCAGCAAGTCCCGGGGAACTTAGCAGAATTTACATTACTACAATTTACTCTAAATTTGATTCCAAACTTAAAAATACAACTTCTATTTGCTATGCTTAAGAGCCAAGTGCAAGAAAATGCGTGTATTGAATCACGAACTTAATGAAAGAGACATTTGTTTTTCTGAATTGTACATGAGTGGATAATTATCTCCAGCAAGCAATTTTTGTCTGCTTGTATACAGAACAATACCGCAACATCACAATACTTCTCCATCTCCAGTATCAATTTATGTACATAGTAAGAAGCAAGAAAGCAGTCATTGTGATGGCTGTCTTTTACAACAACTGGCTCATTAACCTTAAGTAAATCTTTCTGACCTTAGAATGAATGAAAAAAAGGCAAACAACCAGAACGACAAGGTACGCGTAGATCTTGCCTGTGCCAGGAAACACACAGGACTCAACTACCTTCTTGCCATACCTCACGTGCTCTACAGACCGCTCTGGAACAAGACTGAACAGCAAAACAGTTTAGCCGGCATCAAATACAGTGTAACTGGATGGAAACCAGACCATGTCCACGACAGTTATGTGCCAAGCACAACAGCAAATAGGCAAAAGCAAAGTGTTTTTCTGATAAACTCCCTACTATGATGTTTCTTCAGACTCACAGCTATAGTAAGTTGCTCACACCCATGCCCTCATGTTCAGGTTTGGTATCAACCTCAAACAGTTGGCGTTGGTCTGTTCCCGGGACACTCAGTGGTGCTGCTGTTGACTAAATAACAATGGAGAGGAAAGATTACTGGAGCTTATTACTGTGTCAGGAAGACAAGCACACTACAGTAGTGCAATAAAAGCCCTTGTTTGTAGAAAAATATCAGCAGGCACTGCCTACGCCTAACAAGTAGCTCTAAGAAATGAGGATGGGACTGAATTCTGAAATCTCCTGCAAGTTAATGAAAAAAAATTCTGAAACTTTTGTCTCCGTGGTTCTGATTTGAGCATCTTTCCTGAAAACACGAATATTTTGAAGAAAAAAGCACACCAAAACCATAAGAGGGTCTGAATTATTTAAAAAAGGTTTGTGAAGCAGACGTTTAAATCTGAGAAAGCAAAATGCAATGGGACACAAGCAAGAACCATTTCCTCATAAATGCCATTATGCCGACTGGAAACCCAAATGGTGGAAAATCCTCCTGAGATACGCACATTAGGGAAATGCTTAACTGTTCCCAGAGTTAATAAGAAGTAGCTGTAGTGAGCTAATGCATAAATGGAAATAACATTTAAGATGATAATTTTTACAGATAAGATTTTTCCTATGCTATTTTGGGATGAATTGGTAAATTGCTTTTCCCTATGAGTAATAACTACTCATGCCATATCATATCACAGATTAATTGTAGTGCAGCTTGATTAGTTTTTTGTCTCTTTACCAACCAAGCACTAACTAAAGCTGATGAAACTGAAATAATGACC
This sequence comes from Steatornis caripensis, assembly GCA_013398225.1. NCBI lineage: Eukaryota > Metazoa > Chordata > Aves > Caprimulgiformes > Steatornithidae > Steatornis > Steatornis caripensis. The sequence continues at coordinate 284,821 of VZSC01014887.1, forward strand.
TGCCTGAAACCTGTCCTCCAGTATGAAATGAACTGCCCTCGATACTAGCGTTGTTTCATTTAGGAACATGTAACTTTCAGTAATATTCATCTACTTCATTACACTTTTTAAACATCATTTCTCCCGGTTGAGGGATCACTCATTCAACCAAAACACCGAGCTGCTCCACCTGACTGGCATGCACAAATGCCTTGCTCTTACAGCATCGGGATTCCTTGCCCAGTCTCTACCACACGCCTCTGACTTCAATTATATTAGCATCAAGCCCCAAGGTTATTTGATGGATGTGCTAACTGGCAGTCAGACAATACGAAACAGGTTCTACGTAATTCTATGGGAATGACCTGCTGGCTACGCTAGAGTGGTTATGGAAGAAAGCAACATTTGAGAAAAAGCCTTCCACAGTTACTGAGAATTTTGTCATGAACTTTCATATTTTGCTTATTATATTAGAAAGTGTAAGGTTTAGATTTTGCTGTGATTTGGATGATATTTGTATGTACAACTAAGTCACACATATCTTATATAACCCTATGTATCCTTGAGGAGGACAAATTTTACATACTGTTCATAGTGTTAATGTGATACTCTGTCAGTGCAGTGTATATATACACACTCATCTGTCGAAAACACTCGGTGCACTTGGCAGTTACTGACAGCATATAAGAACACAAGAAAATAAGTGCTATCTGTAGGTTAAGTTTTCACCAATTTGTTTGTACAAGCCTGTGCATCTCCAGCCTGAATATTTACATGATGACGCACGAGGCACCACGAATCATCTACTGCAAAAGTGAAGATAAATGGCATCTTTGTGACTGAATCTTAATTCATTCTGTGATTCAAAGTCATGAGCAAAATTATGCTTGCAATTCATTAATTTGAAGGCTGGCAAGTATTATTAAGCAGAAATTTGCATACAAAAGGTGTTGCTTTTTAAATACTTATGACAGAAAAAATAATGAGTATACAAATAATGAATCTTGCATGAATATGTATACGGCTTAATAGAACCGCTACTTAATCTTTTCCACAAATTTATCTAAACCAAGGAGGCTTATAGGTGGCTCTCAGTAGGCTGTGGTGTCACCTAAATCAGCAGATTTAAATCTTCTTTTACAAACTTTGAGATGTTTGGTAGTCCACGCTGAATAACCAGTTTTTCTAAGAGACAGCTATGGAAAAGCAGACTGTATAGGGTCTGTCAGAGCAGCGTCAGATTCTTCAGAACTGCGACAACGCAGCTGAAAGAAGATCCAGGGGGTGTGGGCAAAGGCGCCCTGGGGCACCTCCAGCTAACGTGTAGATGCCTCCAATCTCACTGCAGCCAAACCCAGATGTGCCCCTCCCACGCAGTCACAGGATATAAAGCCTTCTGAGCCTGCAAATTATTTTCTTCACGCTACAGGCTGATGAGTTTCCAGAAAATCTGCACACCTATAGAGAAGGAGTATGGGCTACAGTATTAAGACCAGGGGTAACTTGATGGTGTTGCATCATCTATGGCAATGAAACTGAGTACCAAAGTGAAAAAGAAACAGACGTGCTCTCTAAGGCAATATGACCACACATTTCCTTTTAGACTTGTTCTGCTTATTTTCAGGACTTCTTCAGTAACCACCATAAAAATGGAATTGATCCTGCATAAGAAATTACTTGGTGCCTGTGCACGACGTGATCTCGAAGTTCCATGACACGATCTCTAAGCTGTATGAGACCGAAGCCAACACATACTGGACTGGTTTTTGTCAACTCCACTGCACTATGTGTGTATGGAGAACATGCTAGTTTTAGCAGTTCCTGTAATGCAGTTTACATAATGTAGCTGTTCAAAGTTTAGCTTGGGTGGTCTGTCAGCCATTTCCAAAAGGCAGATCCCCCAAATCACTAAATAAATAGGGCAACGTCATTGTCCTGAGATGGTAGGAAAACCCCATGAGATTCCTCTAAAAGCAGGCGCATCATCTGGAGTAGTTATCATTTAGCTTGCAGGGCTCCGGCAGGCTCTCCAAAAACAAATGGAAAAACACAGCGTCTGGCCCAAAGTGTTTTCAAGACACAGCTGCACGTAAAAGAGCTAAAGAGAGGCTCAGTAAGGACGTCTTAATCCTGACCTTACACATATATACTCTAGTACATCCTTGGGGATGACTGTATTTTAATGGCCTAGAAAACTTACATAACTATCAGTTATTGTTTCTGCAAAAGCTATAGCTGGAAGATAGGTTCCAAGCTCACTCTCTTTGCATTTGTATATTAATTATAAAATATGTTTATTATGGCTTCCTTTTCATCAGGCCAGGATTAGAGCAACAAAACATCCAGGAGACATATTATGTTACTGTGTTAACAGGATTTTCACGTGATTATGAGGCACTAATTAAGCGTTGGCCTGTGTTGTTAAACAAAATTGCATGCCAGAGGTATTGATTTGCAAATTACTGGGATGGAAAAACTATTTAAAAGCATATAAACAAATAGGTTCATTTAATCAGGTGCAGCTGATGGAAAAAAGTATTTTCATCTAAAACTCTTCCATTATTTACAAGGTTGTAATACGGGATTTAAAAAACCCATGAATGACCGTGAATGTATAAACTGCCATTACAAGCAGAATCCATTCTGTGAGAGATGCCAACAGGTGAATACGACTTTCAGCACTGACTCTACGCTCTTGCACACTGCCAAGGGAAGAGCTAGGACTGGCAGATGGAGTAGGGATGAAGGTAAATGTATTTTCACAAATTTACCAGAATCCAGGGCTGAATCACAACGTGGAGGGTGCCAAGAATATCTGGCATTAGAATAGTTAATATCAGCAAATCTTGCAAGGAATGTAAAAATCTCATGCTTTAGGGATTAAACTGATATGCAAATAGCAGAGACCAAGACGAAATCTTCACAGGAATATATTATCCTGTGCCTACAATCAAGGTTTCAACGCTTTTCTGACTTCACTTCGATGCCAGGCTGCTAACCTGGGCTTCACCTGAACCTCAGACATTTTAAATTTCCTCCTTTCTCCGATGCTCGGGCCATACAAAAAAAATCCCAGTAACTCCTGTTTGCCGTGCAATAGAGGACAGTGGAGCTGAGACTGTGTCTGGGAGGCAGAGTTTCTTCTCACACTCCTGGAGAAGATTCACAATTCAGCGCGGTGTTAGCTGCCGGCTAGCTTGGCCCAGGCCAGTCTGCCTCTTCTTGCATTCACTGAACTCAGTGGAAAAAAAAAAGCTTTTAATACCTGAGATCCCTGATCATTTCTTTCTTCCTTGTGGCTACCAGGAATCTGTGCTTTGGGCTGCAGTACTGAAGGCAGGAGATAGACAGGTAGAGTCAGATCTTTTTACTGATCTGTTGTTGCTCCCCTGTGCTTTTTCAGCTGTATCACGCAGAATCTTTTGTTTCTCCATTAATAATTAAACAAAATTTAAAGTATTCCAGCCAGGAACAAAACAAGCTCTTCAGCCACTGGTGGAGTAACGAAAAGAGCACCCACAAGTCATGTAGGCTGTAGGGGAATCTCACATGAAAGGGCAAGAACAGAAGACAAATCTCTCCAGGTGGAGGCTTAATCTGTAAAACTGCAGGCCTTGGCGCTGCTTGTATTGGCTGCAAAGCCTCTGAGCCTTTGGGAGGACGAGGGAAGCAGTCAGCTATTTAATCACAAGGTTTCTAAACTTTTTTTACAAACCAAGCTTAACGCTAGCTGCCCTAAACACACCCTGAACGCTCACCAAACCAGCTTGGGCACCTGCGCTTTAGGGCTGTGGGTACTTTACTAGCTCTGGTCTGGGTAGATTAGCAAAGGTTACGTTGAGTTACACCAAGTGAGAGCTGTTATTCTCATGGTTCAGCTGGGGATGCCACAAGACAAAGAGTTTGAGTGCTTTAATCAAAACCAGCATGCTCAGGCAGTGACAAATGCATGCTGGTCTTGATTCTGCAAACAGAACTATTTGCTCCCCAAGCCCATGTTAGCATCTTTCCATCATTCGCCTTTGTCATTCTTATTTCATTAATTTCTCATAAGACTAGTTTTCAAGGAAAAAATAATTAATCCTAGTTTTTATCAGTAGTAGAGGCATTAAATTTCTGAACAAACTGCACCAAATCTGCAGAATACACAAATCCACAATGAAAACAGATACACATTGCTACAACTTGTCAGCTTTGGATAGGGCTATTAACCCGCGCTCAATCTGGAAGTTGCTTCATAGGCAAATAGAGAAGGCCCTTGTTGCTTCTGTATGATGTTGATTTGTGGGCATCTGACAAAATATTTGTTGCATTCTGAAGAATATTAGACTTCCTCAGTGATATAAAAGTAGGACTTTAGATAGTAAAGTGAAAATGATGGTAAAACTGTTAACCACGGGTCTTACTCGGCACTCTCTGCTTACACTGGGCAGCACAGGGAATGCCGCTGGAGTTGGCAGTTAAGGATTCAGTAGGTATATTCGTGTAGGTAAGCACCATTTAATGGGAGCAAGGGTTGTGAGTCAGGCCATAAAACAGTACAAAAAACATTTTGTCTTTCAGTTTGATTACTCAGTGAGTGACCAGATTAGGAAAGAGTATTTCCTAACTATATTGTTTCTTGCAGCTCCAGCTCCAAATCCAAATATAAACCAATTTTTTTTTCCAAGAAAAGTAAAACAAGATACAGACAAGGAGGCCTTTATAGCTGTGTGGGACTTCTGGCCGACTCTGAAAAGAATCACCCTGTTTTCTCTCACATTCTCTTGTGGTTTTCTTTTTTCTCTCGGAATGTATCTCTGTTAGTATCACAGTTTGATCCAGTTCTGGTGAAATCACTATACTTTACACTATTTTGTACTACATAGCCAAATTAATGTGACTAAACACTAAGTCACCATCTTTCTCTATGGAATTACAGATTTGGNTGAGTCTGAAAAGAATCACCCTGTTTTCTCTCACGTTCTCTTGTGGTTTTCTTTTTTCTCTCGGAATGTATCTCTGTTAGTATCACAGTTTGATCCAGTTCTGGTGAAATCACTATACTTTACACTATTTTGTACTACATAGCCAAATTAATGTGACTAAACACTAAGTCACCATCTTTCTCTATGGAATTACAGATTTGGGTATATTTTGGTGATGTCAGAAAATTTGGGGGAGGATTTTAGGTCTTAGTAGGAAATAATGTGATTCTGATGATCCAAGTTCTAGTAGGTACCACCTTCTTATCCGTACCACAATGATCTTGGCGTCGTTTTGAGTTTTACTTGGTTACAGAAATATATTCTTAAAATCAAAAGTCCCCTAAGCTTTGGTCAACTCTAGAAGTAGATACATTGTGTTAGTGGAAATCAAAACTATCAAATGATCCGCGTAGAATTTTTTTTAATAATTGGACTATATAAATATAGTCCAATATATATAAATATATAATAAAAATTCTTCATAATCTGGGTGATACAGAAGGACAAGGTATAGTAAGGTTCAAGCACTTGAAATTTGTGGCCATTAATATGTGGCTTTTACCTAATAATTGAAACGTTTCAAAGGTAAGTGCTGCTAGTATCATAAAATCATCAAAATGAGGGGATTGTTAAAAAGTAATACGATCTAGACATATGAAGTAAATAAATATGGAAATATATGTTGTATTTTTAAAACACTACGAAATGGAGAAACATTTCCATTTGTATCTTTATATGCAAAACCTGCTTTTAGGAATCATTGATTGCAAGATTAAAAGCTCATTCAACTAACACTTATCAACCTCATGTTTAACGGAAGGGTGCATGTTGTTAGGTGCATGAGATGACACTCTTGCGTATGTCAAAGTTTGTTCAGTAAGTGCAATAGTAGAGCTCAAAAAGTCATAGCACACTATTATCTTTTAATGACAAGCATTTGATTCAAGATTATTTTCCACTATGGGAGAAAAGACATGAGAAAAAAGAAAGTATTGACTCTGGGAGATAAGCTGCCCTTAATATTTGCACATAGCTTTCATTGACATCAATGGGAAGTCTGTAAAAACTAAAGGCAGAACATGCTCCAAAGAGGAAATTAGAGAGTTATTTTGAGATGCCTGAAACACTCAGATGTGGGAATAGTGGCATAAGATAGCATGTGTGCTTGCAAGGAAAGAGGAATTGGAGTTAAAGAGTAAACTCTACACTCCTTGGGGATCATTTATGGCCTCTAAAGAGGTTAATGTGTGTCCCGCAATCTGTTCTCATATGTAAGTTACTTTAGTCATGCTGAGAAGAAAAAAAGAGTAGAACAGATGGCCATGACAGATGAAGACAGCAGTCAACACTTCTCTTCAGGCAGAGGGGCCATTTAAACCTAAATGAACTAGTCACTTGAGTGATGTAGAGTGCTATCAGGTAGAAGATCTGGCCTCATTAGAAAAGGAAAACTACAGCAAGCTGTCCTTGGCATAGAGGACTCGGGTGCTGCAGTGCAGAACTTCTCTGTGGCCAGAGAGCCTAGTCCTCGTTTTAGGCAGAATATGATCTTCAAGAGCCTGCAAGAGTCACCTAATGTAGACAAACAGGGAATCCAGCCTGAGCTGAGGATGGGCCTTGTGTCTCAAATGTGTATAGCCTGTTCCTCACTACAGCTTTAGTATTTCAATTCCAGTAAGATCCCCAAGACCTTTCTTAAAGACACACAGGTAAGACCTTCTTTTAAAAACAGCAGGATTAAGAGTTACTAACTGTTGCTTGTCATTGAACCTGGCCCTCCAGAATTACTCTGCTGCCAGGTAGTTCATTTCTCGTTTCCTAGCAGGAGCAGGCTAGGGGTGACATGTTTTTCCCTTGTGCTGACATTCTATTTTTATTGACGTATTTATTTTTATCTTGGCTACTCTGATAACATATAAGAAGATTTGCTTCAGTTAACTATGAAAGAAATGAGCCCCATATTTAACTCTCTCATTTGCTTATGTGCTTTCAAACCTATGCCTTTGAGTTTGAAAGGGAAAAAATCTCTTACCAGGTTACTGATTATTCCAGGTGAGAGAATTTCTTTTAATTGAAAAGACAAATAACTTGAAGGGTACCATAGAATACACTTTGGTCTTACTGGAGTGTATTGATTTATCTCACAGGATGCTTCATATTCAGATCTCAGCTGAAAACTAGGTATCACTGAACACTCTTGCATGATTTCATATTTATTGACATCATCTGATGTGCATCAAAGCTTCATCTCTAGAGTTTGTTCACTGAAGTTTTGTCTTTGCTGCTTGGCTAGATGTAAACAAGATTGATTCACGCACAAGGAAGGGCAAAGTGTCTTCTATACTGCTGTAATCCCTTGCTAACAGTCATTTGGCTAGGACAGAGAATTTTGCATTTAAAAGTAGTTGAGATTTGCTTTTCTGAATAATTACTGTGATTGCCTGAGGCTCCTTTGTTGAAATATCAGAGAGAAGATGGTTTCAGCAGCTTGATGATAAACTGGACAACTTCTGGCATTTTAATTCTGTTCCCAATCAATACTGAGAAAGACTGACCTTGTGCAGAACTTGTAAGTACACATTTGTGATGGAATCACTTCACATGCTCATTAAGGTCTTATGAACATTACATGTGAATCTCTCAAACCTATTTTTACCAGTCCAGGATAAAATTACATTAGCTGAATACAAATAAGAGGAAAGATGAGTTTTCTTTGTTGATATGACTCCATGATTTGTATTACAGAAAACATTTGAGTTACCAGAAAACACATACTGATATTCCACCGTATAAAACCAAAATTAGAAAAGCACTATGAGAAATAAATACACATATAATAAAATGCAAAAGCAACACGTGTTTGATTTCAAATTTCAGAGAAGCTGAAGCACTTGGGCTACTTGGCTGTAACCAACGCAGCTTTTTGGAATGCCAACTCCGTTCTGGCTTTGCATTTTAAAAGGTGTACAGAGCATGACATACAAAATCAATGAAGCTCATAGCTCCTATTGTTGCCTGGCTCGAAGGCAAGTTTGGCTACTGATATATTACCACCCCCCCCGGTAATGTATTGGTGGTGTCACGATACGTTAAGAAGTGCATAAACTCTACTTTTCAGTAACCACCAGGTGCCATTGCCATCTAAATAGAGCTATAATTTAACACTGGTAGGGGCTTCCTAGAAATAGCAAGGTATTTCTTAGAGGGTATTCCTGAGTGGAAAAACACAGCATCACAAATAAATGCACAAACTCCAATTTTGTGCTTACCCACCACGTGGTGCAGGACAGAATGCCCAATTCATGTGGGAGCTCAGCTCCTGTTTAGAGATAGTAATACCCAGATTGGAGGGCTCCAGTGAGTAGTGAAAAGAAAACTGACTGCGTTGTATCAACCTGTCACACCAATGCAATAGGGAAATCAGAAGGAATTTTACACATATGAAGTCTATGGGCCATTAAAATCCTGCCCATCCGGGCTGGCTTCAGCCTTACTTATCCATCGGAGGAACATGCAAACACTCACCCATGACCTGGAGAGCAGCAACTGGGCAGACCGGGGGGACAGCACTGCTTTTGGTAACCATTGAAAAGGCAGAGAGAAGGGCCTGAGTTTCTCACTGACAAAACTGGGCGGACGTTGCAGAACAAAGAGCAGAGGGAACTGGAGCCAGGCATAACTCAGCTGAGGGCTCCTGAGCATTAACATCTAGTTTTAACAGTGTCATCCAGTTTAATTGTTAGGAAAGAAGGAATTCCAAGCATTCTCACACATTAGACACAGGCTCAACTTCTCCTGGCATGGGAAGGTTCTTTAGTCACTACCAATCTGGAGTTTGCTGTCTGGAAAACATGCTGCCCATCATAGCCTTTCTGCAGGTCTTTTGCTCCCCAAACTGTGAGCTTCTCAGTCAATCACACGGGAACTGGAGAGCTCTCACACACAGGCCTACCCCAGCAGGGCTGTGTCACACCAACTATGACGCAGAGGTTTCAAATGCTGGCATGTGTTCGGGGAGACATAAGCCTGCTGAAGGCCCGGCATTGCCTCCTCTGACCCCATTTCACAGATCAGGGCAACTCTAGCATACACTGTGCTGGAAGGGACATAGGGTGCCCCAGCTCTCCAGCTCATCTGAGGTTTTTTACGCTCTTGGAAGACCCAAAAACGCTTTTCCTCAACCCACCACCCATGCAATTCTGTTGGGTTCTGTGCCCAGTGTACGCTCCACAGGAGACAGCGCTCATGTGCTTTCAACCTCCAGCACAGGGGAACTGAACCTTTAGTTATCCTCAGGAGCAATTCAATGACATATACAGAACTTACAAAGCAGACAAAGTAAAACAAAAATACATGAAGAAAAACACTACAAAAGATGGGGTAAGTTCACCAGTTCTGTAAAATGGTTACTATTATTTTTGCACAGTTCATTGACTATTTGTATCTTCCTCTTTGCTGAATCTCTTGAACTAACGCAAGGGCCCATCTAAGAGTTGGGCAGCGCTGCCAGTCCCCTTTGAAGAGTATTTGCCTAGCCACAAGAGATCCTTGAAATCTCCTGAAAAATGAACTCCCACTAATGTTAACTGCATTTTTACTTCATCAGTGTCATGTAACACTACATCATTGTCATCACTTTGACAATACTCTAAACAACTAATAGGTGTCCACTGGCATTCAGCTAGACATCTGTATTTACTTCTTTTATAGCCCAAACCATCATGGCCACACCGCCATTAATATATTCTGTAAAGGCAAGGAAACTGGCATACAAGTCTGAAAATCAGCACAAAGACCTAAGTTTGTGGCTCAACTAATTTCTGAATAAATAGGATTATGAAATTTATAGACGTCAAATAATGATGGCTGTCAGGGTCTTTGGAGATACTTCCTGATGGCACAGAAGATGTGAAGTTATTAAACTAATTTCAAATGTTCTTACAACTTATTTCATTTGATTCATGTTCACTATGTACTTTGATTACCTTATTTTCTAGACTGATAAATGAGAACTAAAGATTAAATGAATAATTTGCAAAATTAAATTCAGTTCTAATTGGTTTCTATCAAGCATGGTGCACCTCATACAAAGGTAAAAATGACCCAACGACAAGAATAAAGTAATCTTGTGATGCTTTCCCATTCAATTAAACTTCAACTGTTTCAATAATTAACTGCATTACAGGAAATGTTACCTTTTCATTTTCCAGTGCCCAGGTGTCAGCTATTTTTCTTATCTGGGCTATATTCATACATTTGACTATTGCTTGATGCTCTTATCATGCCGAGAATGCATTTACTAGGCAAGGATAATAGAGAATTCATTACTTTAATGCTTCTCAAGTTGTTAAATGAAAAATCATAATAGTTATGACTTACTTAGTGGCTACTGGTGACCTTTTATCTATACACTTAACCTTTGGCCATTTTCCAGACAGTTGAAGTCAATGAGAATTCTGAACGTAAGACCACCAGGGACAGTGCCCTCTTATTTAGAGAGGGACACATACCTACAGTGTGCGTATTTCAGTGGGAGCGAAGGATTCTTGAAGCATAAGCATTTGCCTATCATTTATTTTTAATTACTCCAATCTTTTTTTTTCACTAAAAAACCCTCCAAGCCCAGAATAAACTTTGTGTATTCATGTCCACTTTATGTTCATTTTCCATAAATAAATATATTAGTTATTATATTGGCAGGAAAAGAAGCAGCCATGAAACACAACTGAATCAGTAAGTAGCCATAGGAAGCAAAATTTGAATTCATAAGGGCTAAAGAGTCCTGCTCATTCAGTTAAAGACCCATGTGACTAATGCAAATAAAATTACACCAGCTCTCATATTCGTGAGCAAGCAGTAGCTGCAAACAGCTTGCAAATGATCTAAAACCCAAGAACCGCCCGTAAAGCAATTTGGCAAGCAATTACAAATAATACGTATATTTAGAGAAGTCCAAGTGCTTTGGACAATTTACAAAGAAAAAATGTAGGCTAAGTTCATCAGATAAATTGTTAGAGCCAAGAAAATAATCTATCACGATTAGTTCCACTAGAGCACCTCTCAGTCATTAGAAATAAATAACTTTCTAAAAACACACACACAGTAGATATCTAAATATTGTACTGATTAAAATGTACATTTTGCATTTTATGTCATTGGAGATTTGTTCTACTTATTTATTCATACGGTAAATCATTAGGAATATACATATGGCACTGAGGTGGAACGTGGTGAGTAATTACACACTGGTGCAGAAAGACACAGACTGTTGTAAGGAGGTGAGGGTGCGCTGTGAGCTCGGCTGCGGGAAGTCCTGTTTCAAAGGGCTGACTCACACCTATTACTGCTACCTAAGTATGTACCTAGCGAGGCATACATGCAGCGATTGAAGAAAGATCCATTGTGCTGATTGCAATAGAGGAATAAAATATCAGCCCAGCACAGAACTGTGGCTTTTATTACGGGGAAGTTGCTATTGATCTGTTAATTGCAGCTCACATCATTGCGGGTGATCGGTTTCCTTCCACCGCATTGTAAACAAGGAAAGGACACAATTGCTTCTCTCGGGATGGATGAAATGAAATTGAGCTATCAAGATGGATTTCTGATTAGGATTTTTTTTTTTTTTGGAAGCCAAGTGTGAATTTCTACTTTAACGTTAACCAGATTTTTCTTTTATATCACATTAAAATTTGGCTATCTGGGCACATGCAGTTTCAATTTTGCAGTCCTTCAGAAATCATTCAACATGATGGAGAGCTGAGCCTGTGTGTTAAAATGAGTTAAGTTGGTGTCCTCGCTCTGCATCTGTCCTTACCGATGTTTTCACTGTCCCTCTAAATTTTTTTCAAAAGCAAAATGGGAAGGGGGCAGCAGGAGAGCAACACAGGAGCAGACCAGAGGGGAAATTTGGAGAAGAGCAGGAAAAAAAAAAAATGGAGGGGAGGAGCTAAACTGAACTTTTGGGAGACCGTGTTTAGCTCAGTGGAGTTTAATCTTTGCCTCTTCAAGAAAGGAAGGGCTTCAAAATAACGGAATATGCAAACAACAGGTTTTTTCCCTAGGAAAAGACAAAAACAAGGGTTTTTTTTTCTGGTCAACCTGAGCCATTTCATTCAATGCAAAACAAAATGCATCACTTTGCTTTCATTTTCCTCAGCCCTTTCACAGTGTTTATTACTTCTCGAAAAATAGAGAAAGAAATGTCCAGCCCCAGAATGTCAAACCACTCAGAGAAACTGAAAGAAGGGTAGGAGAGAGGCAGTTGCATTTTACTTTTGGTAAATGCAAAATTCCCTTTCCTTTGGAGTCATTCCAGTACTGGGCCCCTGAGGCAAAGAGCTCAGAGAAAACGTTTTTCCTGTCCCCTCTCCACACACCACTGCTCTTGGTTCCATTGAGTCCATAACAGACGATAGCTAAAAAGTTCCCCTCCCGTCACGCTCTGATGCTAACTACAAGTTACCAGTGTGCGTTCATGTCAAAATACACGACCATTGCCATAAACACCATCTACGCCCCTGTCACATGTCAAGGGTCCTCTGTAAGAAACACCAGCTACCAAATTAATAAGACGTTTGAATGAAATGTTACCCCATTGAAATGGGTAATGTTTTAATCTCCAACTTAGAGTAGGAGTCAGGATTTTAACCTTGGCGCTACACATGTTCAAGAGAGGCAAGCAGAGATCCCCAGAAACTCCCACTGATTTGGGAGGGGGACACACACCACGTGTGCTGGAGTCAAACCGCATGGGACAGACTGCTTTAAACGCTGCCCTTAAAACGTTGCCAATCTCCTTGCTCAGACACCTTGCCACACACGCAAGGATGGGACCTTTCATGCTCCAGCTTTTCCCCACGTTACATTTAAACGCAATGAGGCTTGTTTCAGCTGCAAAACATTATGAAGGTTCATTGAATGATGACTCTTTACTGGAAATGGAAAGTAAAAGTTTTGGCCATAAAGGAGTGAAGTTCGGAACTCAAGTCATTAGCGCTTGCTCTTCCCATCAGCATTTTATTTATTGTTGCTGCGACAGTGAAACAGGTACAGCTAGAGCTTTGGGAAACCCAGATGTCAGGCCATATCCTCCAGGCCTTCAGGCTAATCTTGACAGCTGCTGAGTCTTATGTTAGACAAGCCTGTCATTTCGTGCACCCAATATATACATTTTTTCCCCCAAAGGTAAGGGGAAAAGTAAAAAGGGAAAATGTGATTGTGCCCATATTTTCCTGTTCATCCTAACAGAAAAGAACCTATGGGATCTGCACTGTATTTATTGGTGTTAGTTTGCTCTCAGACTGAGAAGGCAGGTTTTCTGTACCTGCAGCAGGAGAACAAGAGTCTGCAGAGGCAACAAGAGACATCGAAGAAATTTAGGAAGTACGAGTAGATCAGGGATTTGTTACTTCATGAAATGCAAAGGATTGTGAATTAAGGCTTTGAGGAATAATTCACTATTGAAAAACAGTAGATAGAGGCAAAATCATCATGTCCCAGAAGGAGCATCTCATTTTAAAAAAAAAAAATCCCTGTCTTATCAAGATTTCTAAACACAGCACAAATAGCCAAGGAAATAACTGCAATTTATAAAACCATAACAGTGTAGTCGAACTTGCTATTTTTTACAAGGAAGACTAAACATTTTCTGATATAACGCAGACAACTATTAAGGACTGGGAAACGAGGCTAAGAGTAAATGGAAAATATGTTTTCTAAACTATTTTATTCTTCAAAAGCTCATTGTTCCTAAATAAGGGCTACTTCAAATGAAAGGAAACTTCCAAGTTTCTGGAAGATTAGTCTGCAGTTCCGTGGTACCCAGAAAGACAAAGCAATGTGCAATCCTGTGTCACAGCTAACAGCAATCACGTGAACTCTAGAACCTGGCAGACTCAGTCGACAGGTGCCTGTCCCACTTTTTCCTTGCAGTCTGAATAATGCCCCTTTCAATCCTCCTCTCTTTCTTCCTCCTTTTCGCAAAATTTCTCCCAGGTTTTGCCTCACGACAGAGGTCAAAGAACAAAGTCTGTCAAAAGCAAGACTACAGCTAAGTTATTCAAATGCATTTATATGTTACTTTGTACGTGCTGGGTTTATGAAATTCTGTGGCAAAAAACCCCATTGATCTCATCTATGATGTGATCTAAGAAAATTATTTATTAATGCCAGAGGATGCAATTTTATTAAGCCTAAATATCCCACGCTTGAGCATTTTCACGGAGGACAACACAGAAAGTACCACAGAGCACTGGATGAGTTCTGACAGTACTGATGAATATATTACTTTTTAAGGAGACACCGTTAATTGCAATAATGCATCTGCTGCACCTGCGAACACCACAACTGATTCTCCAGCAGGTTATCTGCCTCGGGAGAATCCAAGACAGCTCTTTGGTACTTCAGTGAATCGTAACAAATACAGCTTTTGCCACAGCAGCACGAAACACGCAGCATTGCCTTTCACCAGCTGACGTAGCGTTCCTTGCTGAATAGAGAAATAAGAGGATGTAATATACCATAAGTGTAAATGCTCATTGCAAGTGCAGAATTCAAAATGCATTTGAGAAAATATAAGTACCAACCATTCCTGAAAGGAACTAAGTGGCAAGGGCTGGACCAACAAAGCTAGAGGCACCATTGGTGGTGGAAGAAATGGCCTCAGGTACTGACAACAGAGAAACAGAGGCAGAAATTTGGATTGCAGTAGTGTGGGTGCATTAGAAGATGAAAAGAGTCGTAGGTCCTCCCGCAGCTCTGAAGAAAATGTTGGAAATGTCAGTGCCAAAGGAGATGAAGACCACTAAGCCTCCCAGAAATAAAAGGTTGGGCCTATCTGATACCTGGCTCAGAGCACCAGCCCCGCAGCCGTTACCTCGCTTCCCGAGCACGGCCGGAGCTTTGTGCCTGCTCTTCAGGCAAATCACTCGCAGCTGGTGACAAAAGGCCCCCCTTCTCCCCCATTGCCCAGTGCAGCCTGGGTTGGATTCAGTTTACAGACACAAGGCTGATCCTGGTCCCCAGCCACTGCTTTGCACAGCCACAGCACAGTAATGTCTGCGGTGAAGCAATTAGAAGGGATAGCAACTCTACCGTTACAGCAAGGGGAAACATAATTTGAATGCCGTAACTGAGAAAGGGCAGACACACGGCTGGTTTGTAAGCGGTTTTAGATGGTTGTGTGACTGGGTTTCTTGCTGTCAGGGTAGCATTCTGTTCTCAGTTTGGACTAAAGAGACTTCACAGGCTGCAAATGATAGGACAAAGTGTCATTTGTTTTCTCTACAGACATAACTGCTTCCTACTCAGCCTTTGCCTCAGAGGTATAATCATGGAAAGACAGAGAACTTGAGCATTTCTGCAGTTGCAGATTGACAACGTGGAAACATAGTCTTGGCCCTTTCAGATGCCATCTGTTTAATGAGAGCAAGGTCTTTCCTTCCCCTCACGAGGATTCAATATATTTTGTTGTGTAAGAGAGGAGAAATATAAAAATGTGCAGGACAATTCAGGGAAAGTGGACGTGACAGAAGAAAATAGTAAGACGAATGTGGGGCTCCTATCTACATTTCACTAAAACAAGAATAAGGGAACAAGCAAGTGAAGCTGAAGTGCAATAAAGTTTAAAGCTAATAAATACTTTTTTCCACATCACTTAAAACTAACCTGTCAAGTCAGTACTGCAATAAGTCACTGAGACCAAGCACTTAGTATTCACAAAAGGATTAGACAAATGTGGCCCAGTTCTCTTCTCCATCTAAGGTGAACTTAGACACTGAGGGAGACACGGTGGTAACACGCAGCTCCCTGATTTAGAGGTACCAGGCTCCAAAGCAAGTTAGAAATGTGCCTGAACAGGTATAAGTTAAATCAATAGTGCACTGCCTCTGTGACTGCTGCCACAAAGTGCTTCAGGCCAGGAAGAAACTTCTGCTAGAGCGAATCGTTCAGTGAGTACATGATAGAGAGCCTTGTGAAGTGTCCTACCAGCACTGACATAAGTCTCCCAAGATCTGCACTCTCTGTCCAGTGCAGATTCTTGGCTTCTGGGAGATGTCCCAAATGTCACTTCAACTCCCCGTCCTATGTTTTTCCCATCTCTAACTAGAGGTAAAAATACTGAACTGTGCAACAACGTGCCCTGAGGTTTACTTGCGAAATCTGGTAGGTGTTATTGTTGTATCGTCCAAGACAGAATATGGTGCTGACCACTTTCAGAAATGATTTATGGTTGGAAATTACTCATCTCCCTGAGTATGGCAATCCCTGCGTACCTATGAAAAACAAGTGCTTTAACTTGTAAGCCATAACCTTTGTACTGTTGTATGCTCTTGTAATTTCCTTTTTATCCACTCAAAACATTCAGTTCCAAATAATCTTCCCCAATTCAGGCACACTCATACTCAGGGGTTCAGCATTCAGTTTCAAACTATCAGATAACAGATACAGCTACAAAATCCTCGCAGAATTAAACAATACATTAAGAAAACCCATATACAATCGAGTTGAGAGGCCAAAAATCTCATCCCACTTTAATATTACCCAAATAATTAATTGTAGCTATGTGCCAAGTCTTTTTAATGACATGTGGAAATAACTTATGCCCTTGAAATGTGTCTGAAGCAGAACTTAAATAGATCAATTATTTCAATGATTCATCTCTGAGAGATTTCTTTTTTCATAAGGCTAAACACATTTCTGTGTTATGATATCAGATGATTAAAGAAGGTCTTCTGAACTAGTCTAAACTAGGCTAAGTAGAAAAAATACTAGGGAATTACTTTTTATGATCTCAGATTTAGCCGTTCTTCGTTAAATATTTCCTGAAACCAGATTCTGTCAACGAAGGAAGCAACTCACTGGCAAACTTAACACGATCTTTTGCTATCTATGTTCCCACCAGGAATTTAGCATCCTTTTAAGGGGAAATGCAATTCTTCAAAGCTAAGAAAGACTTGACTCAAACGTCTATATTGGCATGGGCTTCTGAAGAGAAAAGTGACAGATGGCAGTAGGACTAGCTGCTCGCTAGTTTACAAGGACAAAGCTGAGTGGCCCTCCCTTTGACCCTTTATTTTCCCTTTATTTTTCAATCTACTTTCTGTTGTCCCAGTAACCAATTCAACAAGTAATACATAAAAACTCAATTGACTGAAACAATGTTCAAGTTTTGTCATGTTGTTTTGTACTATACTAATCTATTTTATTTGTCTTTCAAGGTCCATGAGTTTAATGGAACTTGTCTCAGGTCACCTTTTTTTTTAATTTTTCCCCATACAGTCAGCTGTGCTACATTACGGTTTTCACAGCCAGCAGCCCCTACAGCAAATAACATTTTGTGTGAGAACACCAGGGTTCTGTAGGACAGGACAGAGCATACAGTGGGGAGAAGTCTCTAATGTAGCAGGGTGGCCAGCGACGTACAAGAACTGTTCTCACGAAGAGTGAATGTCGTGGATGCACAAGCACGATAATTTTGCTGGGGTAGAGTTAACTTTCTTCGCAGTAGCTGGTATGGGAACACGTTTTGGATTTGTGCTGGAAACAGTGTTGGTAACGCAGAGATGTTTTCGTTATTGCTGAGCAGGGCTCACACAGAGCCAAGGCCTTTCCTGCTCCTCACCCCACCCCACCAGCGAGGAGGCTGGGGGTGCACAAGGAGTAGGGGGGGACACAGCTGGGACAGCTGACCCCAGGGATTATCCCGTACCGTATGGCATCATGCTCAGCATCTAAAGCTGGGGGAAGGAGGAGGAAGGTGGTATAGTCAGAGTGATGGCGTTTGTCTTCCCGAGTCACCATTAGGTGTGATGAGCCCTGCTTTCCTGGAGATGGCTGAACACTGCCTGCCAATGGGAGGGAGTGAAGGAATTCTTTGTTCTGCTTTGCTTGCGTGCGTGGCTGTTGCTTCACCTGTCTTTATCTCTTAACCCGTGAGTTTTCTCACTTTTACCCTTCTGATTCTCTCCCCCATCCCACCAGTGGAGAGTGAGTGAGTGAGCGGCTGTGTGGGGCTGAGTTACCAGCTGCGGTTGAAGCACGACAACAGGTCGCTTCCCTCACCTCAGACTTCCTCAAGACACTTTTTCTCTGCTGCACAATTCTTCTACATACCTAAATTAAAAGGCTATATGCATGAAAGAATATACCTGGATATACTACATAAAGTGTAAAATTCTGCATTCATCTTGCTTCAATTTCAACAGGTTATGAAGAAGCCCATCTCCTTACCTACCAGCCTCTCCACCTTCCTTAAACTTGCCCAGCTTTAGGGCATGTTTAGAACTGTAACAAGGCACTGACTCCTTATTGATGCTAAGACAGGCAGTGTTGTGACAGGACAAATAATCTGTGCTCAAAGACTTCACATTCCCAATGTAATAAGTTGGACACTTTCTACTGATGATTCAGCATGAAAAACACTATTACACTAAATCTTATAGTCTCGAGAGAGACAAATAACATGGAGCCTAATCTAAAGTCAATGAAACGATTTCAGCTGACTTACTGGGCCAGTCTATATTGGCCACACATGGAGTTTAGCTTCTGTACTGGCTTTATATTACAGTAAATTAGCAAAATATAGTCTGTATTGCTTTCCCAGCCTGATTTTTAAGATTGGTTTTAATATTTTAGAGAAGCACCCAAAAACCTCCCCAGGTTGATGATATTCCATGACTTGTATCACACAGAGAAGCAGAACTTAGCTAAACAGCAAAACCCATCTGACTAAGAGATATAAAACAAAATGTCTCCAATATTAAAAGTAAGCAAAGCTTATATGCTGATAAACAGCGGTCTAGGTTTTCGAATACAGCATAACACATCTGAGGCCCGACTGCAGAAGGCAACACATACTGAAGAGGTATGAGAGTTGCAAAACCAGACATTACATTCAATACACTTTTCCATGGTTTAAAAGGAAGAGAAACTTTACTTCTATCAGATGCTCCTTGGTTCTATGACAGATACAACTAATGCCCTGAAGATAAAGGAGAGCATTAGAGCACGGCATAGAAATATGCTCAGCATGGAAAGCTTAACACAGAAAAGAAGACAAAATAGCTGTGAAATTTCTCTCTATACAGAATAATTCAGAACAGGTTCCAGAGCTGCTTTTAACCAGACAAAAATAGGACACAATTAAGCATCTGAAATGAAATCATACAAAAAAATTATACTCAGGTGTGAAAAATCAGCAAGTTACAGGTTCAGAATGTCATACAGACACTATTAACCCTTGCAACACCTCTGTGTTGTTGTTTCAACTAAGACAAAAGTGACCATTCTGTGCCTACTGGACTTTTTGCATGGTTGAACAGAAGAAACACCTCATTAGTGCCTCTTAAATGCTTTAAGATCTGTCTTGTTTGAAACAGCAAGATATTCCTGTTACTCCAGGAATGGAGACAAAGAGATATCACTGAAGACAACCAACTGAATCTGAGTTACAGCCTCAGTACTGTCTGAGCTATCTTCCACCATCCATGTCCACTATACTTTTAGGCAACTTCATCAACAGTGACCATTTAAAGCTCAACAAAACATATACAGAGGAAGCTCTAGCACTCTCTAAGCTAGGCTGCAGATCCTACAGCGAGCCCACTGGAAGGGGTGTTTTCAACTGTTATGATCAAGTGTTTGTGTGGGAAGATGGGTTTGCTAGGCAGAGATTTGTGTTGAGTATCCCCTTCACATTAAAGTATATTTCAATTTACTTGTATCTTCAACAACAGGAGAACACTTTCCTTTCTACCTGCCTGGTAGATATCATACCATAACACCTTTCTCTGGATTTTCTGTTTGTTTCATATTGTATCTCTATTAGATAGCAAACTCGCCTGCAAGGGAGGATACGTCTTTCAGAGACTTGTGAGTTGACTGTTCTCACACTATATTCTGTAAATAACACTGATGCCCACCTTGGACGGCAGAATCCTGCTTCACAAAGGGGCACAGAACACCTTACTAGGTAGGAATAACCTTTAGGGGATTAAGTAATAATGCCTGGGCTAAATAAGCACACCAAAAATAGTACAGTATGACTTAAACATAACTCACTCTCCTAGCAGAGCTGTCGTTTGACACAGACAGCTTAGCTGCTTTGTTTCCACAATCTTTCAAGGAGATAGAAATGGAGCCAGGGTAGAGGGGTGCCAGGATATCATCTGACCACGTGGAAAATCTGGCTGTAGTTTTTAGCTTTTGAATACACAAACGTCTATTTGAAGGGTTTCACAATTGAGACATAAAAGAACAAATTGAATTTTTCTGCTCTATTCCACTCCGCACTGAACTTTATCTCTACGTTTTCGTTTTTAAGTGATTAGTTACTGCCACACGTAGCAGGTAGGCTGAAATCCTTTTTCATCCCTGTTTAGCGTCTTCCCTACAAGGCTTACTTCCAAAATGATAGAAGACAAGAGTTCAGAAACAACAGACGCTGGCAGCCTGCCAGTCACATGCACCCACACAGATGCAAAGTTAAAAATATATCAATTCATGCCTCATACAAGTGGGTACGTAGGATAGAGAGGGCTGACAGAACAGACTGAGAGGGAGAAGTGTATATTCACAAAGGGCAGTACACATGTATCTGTCAAGCAAAAGGCCATGGGGAACGAATGGGAGCTTCTTGTACTGCTGTGCTATGGATAGGATGCCTTAGTCAAAACCGCTATTTGCTGAGGTTATTTATGCTTAGAAATTTATACCTGCATTGGGATTTTCATCCCTCCTTCTTCTCTCTATTAAAGTCACAGGGCTTACTACCAAAGCACACTATGGGCATACTACTAAGGATGTGACATAAATAATGCTGGCAGGAGAATCTTTGGTTTCAGCTGATCTTCTAAGGTTGGATTTGACTAAAGGATCAGTGTGACAGACCTGTTTTCTGTATTCACCTGTGTCTCTGCTGGGCTTAAATGAGTAGATTTTTGCCTCCTCTTTCGCTGCGGCTAAACCGTACCTCGAAGGTGGCACACTCCTCCTACAGAATTCAAGCCCTGCACAGCCTAAATATAATAAACTATTTTTACCAAAACCCCAAGGACTGTACCTTAATTTCAGAGAGTTTGTGGGTTTGCCATTTGGTTGGTTTTAGTTTGATGATTAACTTCTCCTTCAGATTCTCTAATTTGAGCAAATAAATTCTTTGCAGTACTAAACAGGAGGAAAGTTCTGAGCGAGCATTTGTCTCCAGTCTGAAAGGTGCTGTCATATCATACACTCACCCCTGTTGTTCTCTTAAGCCTCACACTTTTCCTGGGTCTTGTTCGAAGTCTCCTCTTAAGAGACTTTTATTCCAAACAAACACAGGGCACTGCCCTTTTAAACAAGTTAAAGTAGCGTAATGTCAAGATTTTTATCTCTTCTAATGGCAGTACTTTGAATGGTGTACTGAACCCATTACCAAAGATAGGCTATGGAAGTTAGCTGCATAATTAATTGGGTCAAACCGGTGGTGCTTTCCTGAACACATCCTACTAAGCCAGGGCGAAACTTCTGAAAAAAGTTAATAATTTGCTCACACCTGGATCTTCTCCCCAGACTCCGGGTCAGCAAAGCTGACAACGCATAAGCGGAGCACTCTCAGGATAGCAACTGTACAAACAGCCGCAGAAAGTATGGGTTTAATTTTATGCTGTCTTAGGACCTGTTTTTGCAATAATAAACTCAAGCCCCAGGAAAAGTGTGAGGCTTTGAGGCAAGCAACTCTCAGAAGCGGACAGGGCTAAGGTTAGCAGAAGGGTATGTTTATAATGCTAATAAACTAGATTCTGATTTCTAGCATGAAGGGGGTAAATTACAAACTGACGAAGCTTCTCCACAAATGTGATTTCTATTAACATTAAGGCATCCATGGGCATATACTGAGGGAAGAATCGGTCTCTAGAGTTTGCTATTTTAACCATCGGTTATATAGCGCAATTGCTGGGAGAAAATAAATGATATAGCAATAGCAACTCTAAAGACAGATAGAGAACAGGAGAAGCAAAATATTAAATAAGAATAGTCACTATGGAAACAGTTGGATTTTTAGTATTTTATTACCTGGATGACTCAGAGGAGTGGCAATAAGACATGGAGCCTTTTGCATTTGGAGGAGATATCAGTTCAAATTTTGCCCAGGCTAGGGGCAATTCAACGATCATCCCAATAACAGTTTATGTAAAATGACTTCACAGTTTCAGTTCATTTTAAAGAGTTAGTATCTAGCTAGAAAATATCTCCGTCATGCAAATACCCCAGTTAGAAGGCCCAGCAGAAGGCCTCGAAAATCCGATTGTTGAGGCAGCATTTTCTCGCTGCTTTTACAACAAGGTTGGGACTCGCGGAAGTTTGTTTTGCTGCTGCTGCTAACGCAATGCCTGTGAGTATCAAGATTTCGGCCTCCAGGCCTTGCAACTATGCTTCATGACCACAAAATTAAATATCAAACAAAAGCAAGCCCTGTGTTTGCAAAATGGAGAAAAGATGAAGTTAATGAATAGCAGAAGAGAAACAAGATCTGCAACTAAAGCTAACGTATTCCTAAATTTGGGAATTTTTCTAGATTGGTTTGTTCAAGTTACACTTTCCACCTATGCTGTGTGGCCTAAAGACAGCATAGTTCAGGTAAATTAAATGCATTGGTGTCTCTGTAAAAGACANCGCAGAAGAGAAACAAGATCTGAAACTAAAGCTAACGTATTCCTAAATTTGGGAATTTTTCTAGATTGGTTTGTTCAAGTTACACTTTCCACCTATGCTGTGTGGCCTAAAGACAGCATAGTTCAGGTAAATTAAATGCATTGGTGTCTCTGTAAAAGACAGAAACGTTGCTGTAGGAACGACTGAAATGCATTTTCATTCGCTGTTTGGATAATTTGGTGCAAAACCGCATGAGATTTCTTTAGTTTTTAATAGTGGAGATATACAAGAAAGGCCTACCTGAACAATTACCTAGAA
This sequence comes from Steatornis caripensis, assembly GCA_013398225.1. Taxonomy (NCBI): domain Eukaryota; kingdom Metazoa; phylum Chordata; class Aves; order Caprimulgiformes; family Steatornithidae; genus Steatornis; species Steatornis caripensis. The sequence continues at coordinate 307,722 of VZSC01014887.1, forward strand.
AAATGTCTCTCTGACGTATTTTCAGTCATACTCAAGTGCAATTCTTTCTAACGTTCTTTTAAGGTGTCCTACTTGCTTGTACAGAGACTGAGAGGAAATCTAACACTCCTTCCTCCGTTTCTTTCCTTTTAATGCCTACACACTAGACACAATGCAAATCTGGACTGCCGCCTTGGTAGTCTCGCTACCAACTGCTACTGGATCCTGGAGAACAGAAAGCAGATGGAGCACATTACCAACAATTTGTTTTGCCAGCTAGTCAATCAGCTGAAAACATCCATGATGTAGCCATATTTGTTAGGACAGAGTTGCCCAGGACAGCATTAAGGCTTATTAGTAGACACAGCACAGGAAAGTACAGCTGAGAAAACCAGGGATAACCTCACCAGATTCCTGTTCTGCACAAGTGACATTCACAGAAAGGGACTCCAGGAGCTTTTAAAAAAAGCCATTACTAAAAATAAGTAGAAAACCAGTTCAACTTCACTCATCTAACTTACCAGGTCTTCTTAATGATGATGTGAATATTTTACGGGCAATACCACTGATTTCTATACCATGCCCATGAAGTACTATTACGATGACTGAAACCAATTCAAGCGAAATGACAAAAAGTAAGAAAGTAGAAGCTGTATGGGACAGTATGATAACTCCAATCGGATCAATAACTTTCTGAGAACTGTATTGCAAACAGAAGCTTCATGGGGAGACCAAGATACACCGAGACAGCAGCTGTGAATGCAGGACAGCCCATATATCTGGGTTATATATAGGCTACCAAAGCAAGACTCACAAAACGGGCTGTGCCTCCCAGGCCCTTCACAACTAGAAAGCTACAGCATTAGGAAGAAACGTCTAAATTTTCACTCACTTATGGGGTCTGTGAAAAATGTTGCATTAGCAGAAGTTAAGATTTGGGTTATAAGAAGAAACTGGGCAGGAAAACCACGCACTTGTTGGAAGTTTTTCCCCCAGTGAACCATAGGGAGAAGCACATTAATCACCACACAGCATTAGCTTGAAGGGTTCTGACACCAAATTCACGTATGATTACGATCTAGTACAGATAATTTGGGTTCTTGTCTAGTCTTGGTCATAAATATTTATTTTCAATAGGTGGAATATAGAATCACATTTCATGTAATGATACTGCTGGATCTGACACACAAAAGCTCTACCAGTTGTTGCAACTGTCCTCAATTTCACTAGACACACAGCAGTACTTGCTAACAATGGGAAGGCAGCTTCACACCCATATGCTTTGATTAAATAGCAATCATGTTATTTTGCTGGTTTGCTCACCATGCATCACACACATCTGTTATTTCAAAGAAAATTTATGTTTACACAAAGGCTCAAATAGGACTTGAAGGAGAAGGGGGGGTATGGGTGCAAGATTTCTAATCTCATAGTATTTTAATTTCTGGAAAGATAAAATTCCCTTTTTAGTTAAATAAAATTTGTTTAAAGGCACGTGCACAAACACAAAACACAAACAGTGTTTCAGCTTTTTAAAATGCATGCAATGAACTGAAATCAGAATCATTTTGGTATTTTAAAATTTTGCTTGTAATTAACAAAGAAGATCAATCAGCAGCAAAGTGAATGGAAAGGAAAATTAGCATCTTCAAATTGTTCATTAGCTCAGACTAGTAACAAATATTTTTGTGCTTTCCGCGTTGGCCTCCATTTTCTTTTAGGCTCACAGCAAGTTTTACAAATGTGTTGTGATCAACAAAACATATCACTTTTTGCAAAACCCTGGCATGATTCAGATGCCAGGTTTCTTTCTTGAGATTCTTTTAATCTGCTCTCCAGGTCCTTGCTTATGCTCTCCCTTAGATATAGGTGCCTCTTAGCAAAAAGCAAAATTTCCTATCATGTCTTGCCTGGGTCACAAAATATTAAATTCATTCCTTATCGCAAACAACGCGTTAACTTAGGCATTTAAAATGTTTATGAAAAAGTGCTGTGAATTCCTTCCTTTTGCGCGTCAGTCAAACTCCAAACCCCCTGCATTTCTGTGGGTGTACAAGCAATTTAAATTTCAGCAATTTTCTGTTTGTCAGTATTAACTTTTCTTTCCAGCTAGCGGGGAACTCGACTAAAAATTATGATGGGCAAACTTCAAAGGCTTTGGAGCTTGAGCTTGGTTTGGATGTCGATACATTTGCTGTTAAACACTGCTGCAGAGGTAATGGTCTCCATTGTATTAGACTCTTTTTTCATAAGCTTTTGATAAATGCAGAAACATAAGACCTGTTGCAATGTCCCTGCCCTTGTACACCAGTCTGTAGAAGGTCTGCAGAAGCCACAGGTGGTTCCCCAGCTGCATTCCTGAAGCCCAGCCAGTCTCGCACTAGCCCACTGATTTCAGATTTCCCCAGCTCAAGAGAGACAAGGAACTACTGGAGAGAGTCCAGTGGAGGGCAACAAAGATGATGAGAGGAGTGGAGCATCTCTGCTATGAGGAAAGGCTGAGAGAGCTGGGTCTCTTCAGTCTGGAGAAGAGAAGACTGAGAGGGGATCTCATCAATGCTGATCAATACCTAAAGGGTGGGTGTCCAGAGGACAGGGCCAGGCTCTTTTCGGTGGTGCCCAGTGACAGGAGAAGGGGCAGCGGGCACAAGCTGGAGCACGGGCATCTCCACCTGAACATGAGGAAGAACTTCTTTACTGTGAGGGTGCCCGAGCCCTGGCCCAGGCTGCCCAGAGAGGCTGTGGAGTCTCCTTCTCTGGAGAGATTCAACCCTGCCCGGACGCGTTCCTGTGCCCCCTGCGCTGGGGGCACCTGCTTTAGCAGGGGGGTTGGACTGGGGGATCTCCGGAGGGCCCTGCCAACCCCTACCGTTCTGCGATTTTGATACAGACTTCTCTAAACGAGGCTGGAGTGATTGAGGGTTTTCTTTTCACTCCCCTCACTCAATTTACTTGGCCATAGTACTGACACATGTGAAAATGTGTTTTGCTGAATTTACAGAGTGACTCCCACATTACCTGATTAAGAATGCTATAGCCCAGCAGGAGATTATCATCATTCCCGCCTTTCAATGAGGAATAAACGTTGTAATCAGGAAATTTACACCACTGTAAAATCTTAAAAGAACTAAAATAAGCTCCAGCTTTGTGGTGGTGTGCGTATGAAGATTTTATCAAGTTTGTAAATGCCCCTTTAAACAAGGTGAAATTGAGCCAGGTACCTACAAGCTAGACACTAACAAAAAATATAATAAAGTGCCCTTCTTCTACTGGATAATGAAATTAAGTATCAAACTAAAATGATAAGAAGGCTATAGCATAAAATTAATGACTTTCGTGATGCCTCTGGTGAAGCATAGCTGTTTGTCAGATGTTGTCTGAGGTGGTCATTTCAGATGAGCTGGGGCTGGTCCACAGTTAGTCCCGCACAAAAGAAATTCCCTTTTTTTTGTAGCTTAACTTTCAGCTTTAGTGCAATATCAGATTGTCAATTCCAACTCCCCATGTATGATTTCTGGAAGGGGTAAACACACTCCACACCAGGCTACTACATAATTTTCTGCAAAGAAAGATCCGGAGCTGGTGCATACTGTATTCCAATAAGGCATTAGTTAGATATATTGGCTCACTTAATTTAGACCTTGGTTTCGTTCAAAAGATGGAAATTAAAATAAATGAGCTGACTGACAGAGAAGGTGAGCATGAGAGCAAGTTTGGTCACTAGAAGTACCATTAAGGTTACTCTTAACTATCACGAATGGAGAGACACTGAAACAGCCCACTTAAATCCCCTCCAGCTGAACAAATCAGCAATGCATGTAAGAGAATTAAAAGCTTTTCATTCCTCTTTCTTTCAGGAAATGCTACAGCCCTGTTGTTAAAGAACTTCAATGGATAGGAAAAAAACCCAACCTTCTCAGAATTTAGAGAAGGAAGATTATAAGAAAAGTTTGCCGAGAATGCACAGATTCCCAGGCTGTGCACAAGCTGCAGGATACGAGGGCTCCTCACAGCCCGCTTAGCCTGGCATGCCTCAGCTTTCTGAAGAATTTTGATTTCATTTACAAATTATCAAGAAGGATTCTCTAAACCAAAAACCAGAACAGAGAGACTCTGTAATAGCTCTGCTCTCTAAAATGCCTTAGCGGAAGCTTTTTAAATGCTTCACACAGTCATATGCACAAACTTCCTTCCTTAGGAAAAAAGTGGTGGAACAAACTACGGGGACAGAATTATGATCCTGAAGAAATCAGTTGTAAAGAGAGATAAGCAGAAGGAGCAAGATTCACCTTTTGGTGATTGACAGTGACTTTTAACAGCTTGAATCTTGATGGAAGCACCTCAGCTAAATGCTTGTCGCTCACCATGCTTCAAAGAAATGACCTGTTGTAACCAGACTAATGACCAGAATTGGAGAGAAAGGAAGATAAAACTTACTTTTAGAGAAGTGCTCTGCATTGACATACTTTGGTATATTGTCAGCCAAAGACTGAAAATATGCGGGAGGTCTGAATGTTGTCCTAGCTGAAGTGGAAATCTGAGTGCACCAAGAGAGTAGTCCAAAGCTTTCCATCAGGGTGCAACACTCCGGGAATATTTCCCAAGCTGACTTCCTGTGAGTTCCTTTAGTTTTATTGTGGAAAGCATTTCAAGGAGAAAACTTACTGTTTTACACTTTGTGTGGGGGTTGCTATGACCGGACCACTAGGATCAGATTCAGACCTAACATAAAGAAGTCAGCTGAAGTCACTGCATGGTAGCTGTCCTTACGCTAGTACCGCACGGCCTTCTGGCTAGACAACAAGGTAGAGGAGACTGTAATACACTGGGATTTCATCCCCTGCCACTAACATCGATTCTTAAGTGGCCAAATCCTTTTACGCTTGACATCAGAGATGGGCTAGGTGGTTGCTTTGATTATTACATTGAGCAAGCCAAAGGCAAGGGGTCTTCTGGCAGCTTTCCACAGTTGCTTTCTTCATCTTGTTGTTTTATTCGATGCCATAATTATTTTCTCATTTCTAAATTCACTATTAATTTTAATTAAGCTCATCTACACTCATTAGTTTAGCTAATCTATCTTCACTTTTAAACACACACACACACACACACCAGTCTTCATTCAGATGTAGCATTGGCATGGAAAGTTTTACGCAGATAGGCAGAAAGACCCACATATGTAATGAAATAAAAGGGCTTATAACTGCAGCTGGTTGGGGATTTTATAATTAAGCTTTTCCTATCCAAAAAAGCCTATTAGTTGCGACTGAAAGTTTTCAGAGACCTACATTCTGTTTAATAAAATTTTAATCTGAAGTTTTCTCTGGTGAAAAGCAGAGAATAATCACTAGCTAATACAAATAAAACTTAGAGGTCAAATCTCATCTACAACAGAGGAGGTACTGAACATGCTGCATTTGATTATAAGAACAGCTCTGAACCCACAAATGCCAGCCTCACACGTCCCTCACCATGAAGCTGCTTGAGTGATCATATTTTCATTAGATACTCTGGATTTCACTCAGCAGTAGGGCGCAAATTTCAAATCTGAATTTTTTAATGTAGCTGAAATCTTCTTGTGAGTTATCCCTGCGTTTTCTCCCGTAGTTATAATTCTGTGGAGGACTAAGTGAGACAGTAGATAAAATGCAGTGTTATTATTATTATTTTCTGAGATCCCCTGCTCACAAATTTTCAGTGATGCTTCAATCTTTGAGTAGGTCATAAAGTTTAGCCAGGAAGTTCTAACCTTATCTGTGTCCTGCATATAAAAACAAGTATTCTTGTTTCATCAGCAACGCGACTGATACAATTAACCAATTTGCAAGCTGCTGAATCAGAGAATATTGTCCATGGATTGCATTAGTCCATTGTTTACTCTTCTACTTTGCTACTTCACTTCTCCCCCAACCCACAACAACTATCTTACGCTTCTGCCATCCCTGTCAGACTCTTCTATTTACAATATTCTGCAGAGAAACAAGGAGTTGCCAAAGTGGACCATATTCAGAATATGTTATCATCCAATATCCTAACAGTTGCTGGTACCAGATGTTTCAGAAGATGATAAAAGACCCTACAGGAAGCAGATGTGAGACAATCTGCTCTGCCTAACTCACATGCAGAACTATATCCAGTTCACAAAGTTCAGCTATATTCTCAGAGCTTGAAAAAAGGAGGCATATTTCCAGTATCAGCACGTGTTCATATGTCACCTCGCCAGTCAAACCCTGTAAGTCTTTCAGATTTTTCCCTTCTCTCCCAGCTGTTTCCAACGTCTATCCCAGGAACTCACTTTACCTACAAACATTTTTTCAGATATTCAGAAGAATATGCAAGTATCAAAACAGGTTTAAGATTCTTTAAAGTGTTCTGTTTAACTATGTATGTACCTTTAGCAAAGGTAAGAAATTACCCAAAATGAAAGTTATTGTGTTATTTGGTAAAGCAAGGTAGAGGCAAATTCGTATGATTGTTTTCATTATTACAGGGAAGCGATGCCTGTAATTTTGGACTAACAGGTCATCTTCAGGTCTTACTCTTCCAGGTGAATCAGTGAAGCTGCACGAAATAGACGTTTTCACAAATGTTACTGTTTACAGTGATTCCATGTTTCACTTTCTATGGCCTCCACTTACTGTAGGCATAAAATAATTCTCTAGGAATTTTTACAATTAGAATTCAAACTCACCTATTCTCTTTGGATAGGGAAGAAATATATAGATTGCATCTGAATACACTGAGGACTGTAGGACTCTCGAATTCATGTATTCAATTTTAAGAAGATCTCCAGAGGGAAATGAGACAAAATAGAATTTACTTATTTTTACAGCCTGTTCTAGGTCTTCTGTATTTTCAGGTTCATCATAGGCTTTTTCTTTCCCCCCCTACCATCATTTGGAACACACCCAAGACTTCTTGAATGTGAGTTCCAGCACAGACATTTGGTTGAGAGACAATTTAGATGTGTTTTGGTGATATAGAAAACGCCCTTGTATTTGTGCATCCTTGAATTACATTACGGGTGTTGGTACAATAGTATCCTCAAGCTTTACAATGACTACCCACTTACACAGACTCACAAACACAGAAAAAGAAAAATACGGCAGTCACCCTTTTCTGGCCCCCAAATCCGTCTCTCTCTCGTAGATTTACATTTATGTGCGGAGACACTCAGAACTGGCCAAGAAGAGAGCAGTGAGCAGAGCGTGCATTATGAACGCTGGGAGGAATGTCAGCATTTCAACCTAAGAGCATATTCGGTTGTCATGACAACATGATGTAAAGTGTTTTCTTAAAGAAAAAGATTGCAATGTAAATGGAAAAGAAAAACTCAGTTAATAGCGCAAATTCAGATGATGTGTTTTATGAGGTTGTGACATGGATTAAAATACATCTACTTACCGTAAACAGATTTTTTAAAAAAATCCCATACAGAACAAACGCTTGCTACACAGAAACGGCATTCTATAAAAATCTCGTTTATCATTAGAAATGAAGTTTAGAAAATACACTTTAAAACAAACAAACAAACATTTCAAATGAATTCCACATATTTTCTACCAGCTATTCAGAAAACGTATGATGGCTTGCTCCCTCATTTTATATGTAAACTACTGATTTAAAGTAGCTTGATATTTCATGCAACACCAAGGATCTGTTAAGTGCTGTAGAAACACTTAACGTGCCACCGGCCTCCAACCCTATAATTGCAGCAGTCAAAGTGTAGAGAAAGGGAATATCATTATCCCATTTCAAAGTAGGAGCACAGGCATAGGGCATGTGAAGCCAGAGGCCCAAAAATCACTTGAAAAGCTTCCAGCTGCATTGGGAATTACATCAAGACTGCTGTTAGCCCAGTTACGAAGTTTACAATGCCATTCTCATATGCTCACGCAAAGAGAGAAATTGGTGACTATTTTCCTTCAAACATTTACTGAGGTTCACAGTTATTAAAGCTTTCATCATTTAGTCCTGCCTAAAAGGTTAAAAATTTTGTCATTGCTTGCAAGTGTGACCCAAGCCTCAGGGCATGCACCGGAACAGAACAACTGTGACAGAAATACTGAGGTGGCCCTTGCGGCCCTTGCTCAACTGGCCATTAAAATGAATAGATTACATCTCCCACAGTGGCAAGAGATAATGTTATTTTCATGTCAGTATAAGTGACCTTGTATCATTTAGATGGAGCTGGAGAATTTCTCCCTGCACCCATGCCTCCACAATAAAGACAGATATTGAGAAAAAAAAAGGCAAAAAATCTTGAGAAATGTCTCAAGCTGGCTTTCTTTTCTCCTTTGCCAATACAGTCTGCTGTACACAAAAAGCTAAAATATTTAAGAACTAATGAATTGAAAAACTTGGATATGAAATTTTATTTGACAGCTTCCAAACAGGATGGTTCTTCAAGAATAAATAAAGAAATATGCCCCTAACCTGCCTGCTGCCTCTACAGAAAACAATCTCGGCAGCCACAGATTCATCTTGTCTGCAGCTGACCACTAGAAGCATGTGCCCTGGCATTTGGTATTACAATGATTTATTGGTAGTTTCTGGGAGCCAGCAGAGAACGGGGTCCCACAAGGGTGGACACCACCTGGGCACAGATGAGGAGATGCCACCTGCCCCTTGGAGAGCACAAAGAGAGAGTGGCAGAGGAAAGCAGCAGGCCATAAAAACAAGGTCTTGGCTTGCCAACGTCATGCCAGTGTCACTGTATGACACCTTTTCTGGTGGGATCCTGTTAACGGGGAACCTGAAGAAGCAGGGATATCAGAGAAGGAAGGGGGAAACGAAGGAGATCATGTTCATGTTGCAAAGTGCAGAAAGCAGTTTAAGAGCACCGCTGTGTGACAAGCACCAAGCTGTGGGACACACTGAGCACTGCCTGTTGACAATGACTTTGCACTGGGATGCGAGGGGGTCCGGCATCTTACAGGATCAAAACTCAGTGCTTTAAACAAGCTGCAGGTTTAGAGCTGAAGTCTCCTTGAGAAGAAGAGCTGAATTAAGTTCTGTTTAAAATGGGCAATAAGAGCTATTTACTGGAAAGGCACATTCTGAGGAGATAGTACAGCAATTCTGATATAAAAGATTACTTGTCTTGTTAAAAGCTCACAAGCTATTTGTCATCTCAATGCTCTGTTCCCTACAATGTCAGGTTCTGAAAGCTCTGAACTCCCAGGTAATGAAACAACTCAGTTTGTGCTAAGGAAAGTATCTCATATGCAGAATTATGGCTTTGCAGCGCTTCTAGAAGGTGATGATCATGGTCTCCATGTCTGTGAGTTCTATACTATGTGAGATATGAAAAAAGTGGGATGTTGAAACTCCTGTGAGCCACCTTTCCCTTTGCAGTGAAGGGAACTGCCAGCGAAGCACAGCAGGATTGCTGCACACCCTGGAGCCCTGAAAAGACAGCATGAGCTTAGAAAAGCTTCCTAGACGTGCAACGTCGGAAAATTGCATTGCAGCTGCCTGTACGTCAGATGTGGCTTGTTCTAGACCTGTCAGTCTGGAAACCTTCCTGGGCGATACCTTCAAGGAAGGGCCAGAATAACACTGCCCTAGCTCTGATGCTGCTAAGACTTCTCTAATAGTTTTTAGCAGGAAGACTGCTGTGCACCATAGCCTCCGTACTACAATAGAGAAAATCACAGGTCATTTCTTTATTCTTCTGCCGTCACCCATATGACCTTAACCCAGTTCCCATTTCGTCTTCCAATTCTCTTCCTGAGTGAAAAGGGCCATATTTACTTTCTTCTACCCTCTGGTGACCTTATGTTATGAGGATTGTAAGCTCCGTCATGTGGAAATACTGTTTCATCCATGTTTTTACAGCACCTAGCACAAAGGGACTCTTGGGGCAGGTGGTGTCTCTAAGGGTTACGGGAATAGAATAATAAACACGTGAAGTGTGTCTCCACACACGCTACTGAGACTAACAAAATGATTTTAAGAAATCGCAGAAAATCCTTAGTCAATGATACATTCCTGATGTGAGTTCGGAATCTTATCTGATATCTAGGATGGTTGGAAAGGAAGTTTTAATGCTGCTTCCTCTTCGGAGTGTTTCAGAGATAACGTAATTCAGGGAACGTTGCTCGGGCCTACCCATGTTTGTTGACCTAGAAACAAGACTGGAGAATAAGAACCTGCTCCTCCATCTGGTGCATACACTAATAATCCTCACCAAAAGAGCAATTCCGCTAACTGAACCGATCACCATACTATTATTGCCATGGTGGGCCTCTACAGGTGGTCGTCTAGATCACATCGAATACAGCCTGGCTTTCAGATGCAAGCATGAGGTTAGCTCAAACTGGCACGTACAAAAACACAGCTTTGTATTTGTACATTCAGCCCAGTTGATGAGGATTTGCTGAGAAACAACATCATGACACTGTTTCAGAAAGGAAAATAGAAAGAAAACACAGATACACTGTTCTATTTACTAGAGATTTGAATTTTTAAAAGCATAGCTGTGAGTAAAAGAAGAGAGAACACAAAACAGATTCAAAATTACCATCTTATTTCTATGGTCACCCCTGTGGCTTTGTTGACACAAGGCTAAATTACAAGAGATTACCAAAGTTGGAGCTAACCTTCATATCTTTGTATCATCAAGTGAATGTCAAAGTCAGCATCGCAAGCACAGAAGATCCTATTTGCTCTGTTAACTGCATCAGTAACATCTTTTCAACATATGTCTCTGAAATACAGCTTGTGAGAAGGAACATTGCTCCTTGGCACAACAAGTACAGAAGCACAGACATATTTTGCTAGAAATAGAGAACTTGATTTATGCCATTGAGATCAATGGAAATTCAGAGGAAAGCCTGGATAAGAAGTCTGGGATTTGGCCCTAAATCAGCTTACACAATTTTCAACAAATTGAGATTTTACGATCTGTTGGAAGTTCTAATTCTGTTGTCATAAACATCTCAGCACTGTTAAAATCTTATTTCTGAAGGCTGCCAAGGAGGCATCTATAAAGGGTTTTCTTTCACATTTTGTTCTGACAACGGACATTATAGGAGGTGTCAGATTAGAGAGAGCAACGTGGGACACGCCACCTCCAACACCTTTCTGACAAGGAAGCCAATAAACAACTGGCTGGCTTTTATAAAGTTATATTAAGGAGCGAAGTCCCAAGCTCATTTAGACAAAGCTCCCACAGAAAAGGACAATTAAAGGATGTATGTCATACAACGGCAAAAAGACTCCCCTCGCCAAAGATGAAACATTGTTTAAAATGCCTTAATTCATGAGATGACATAAGTAGGTGTCTGAAGGCAGCAGTCATCTTGTGTACCAGAAACACACAGAACTTCAGCGAGACAGTGGAGAAAATTTCAGCGAGGCAAGCAAAAAAAGTTCACTGAGAACTGATGTTTTATAGAAATAGCTCAGCTTTAGCAAACTTCTGCCAAAGCACTGGGAATTTCCATCAGAAACCCACCCATTTCCTGGCAGCTCACCTGACGCCTTTTGGCAAAACTGCCCTTCACCGGCCTGCTGCTGGGGACAGCCCATGAACGCAGACCGTACCTGAATAACAGCGTCCAGTGCATGGCCCCCAGCTCCCACGCAGCTGGGTGGGCGCGCCGAGGTTTACAGGCAGTGACGCGGGGTCCTGCGAGGGAGGCCCAGAGGGCAAAACGGGGAGGCCCCTGGGAGTCAGGGCAGACGGCTACTCTGCTCCATTTACAAAAAGATTGAAAAAGTTTAACAGTTATGTTTCCAGTTCAAACATTTCAAAGTGCTCAACCTTCCAAGGAAGCGAATGATCTCTTCAAAGCCTGCTGGCATAACAACTCGGGTCTCTAACATTTAAACTATCAGGAAATCTTTATTACTCGTACTATTCACTGTGGCATCAAAAAGACATATAGAGCACATTTAAAGCAATGCAGCATAAAAGTAAAAAACATACAGGAGAGGTAACACCTGATAGGTGTTGTCTGACCCCCCCAAAAAGCTGGCATTCAGATGCCATCTTCAGCCAGGAAATAATTCCTTTCCAAGACTTGCTTCAATTTGTAAAAACCATTAATATTCAAATGAAATACTTTATTTTATCATTTTCTCACTCTCTTTTTTTTAACAGAAAACATGTATTACTGGCCTGATCTACCCATGAAACTCCTTTAAAATTAGAACCAAATAGACTTTCATTTCAGATTTATTTTAATGAAACGATATTAGACAGAAGAATTGTCTGCTATGGAGAAGGTAATCAGTATTCATTGCCAGCTGAAAGGTGTCAGCTAGGCTGACATATTGACAATGCTGTATTTCCACACGTCTAGTTTTAATTCCAAAGCACAGATCAGTATTGTAAAACCATATATTCCTAAGGCTGCACTCTCACTCAAAACCGGCCATTTTCATAGAATCATAGAATCATAGAATGGAGGGGTTGGAAGGGACGTCTAGAGATCATCTAGTCTTTTCGGTCAGACTAGATTTCTCTCTTGCCCAGCATCTTTAGATGCCTAACAAAAAGCACAGAAATTTAACAAAACAAAACTTTTTTGGCACACTCTCCCGCTGGCTTGGTTTCCTGACCACAGGCAGTATCGCAGAATGCTTTGTTATAGCAGAGCCGGGGTGCAGAGTACACCTGTAATTTGGGCTTACATTGCTATTGCAAACATGAACTCTTCACATGCAGTGGGAGCAGAGCCCAGCTGTTCGCCCTGAAGCTTACAATACATAGACAGGATTTAGTGAAACAAGTTTATATAAATAAGCACCACAAGTCATCCATTCACTTCAACATTAAACATTTGCATAATAGTCTCTGTATTTTGAATCACACGCAGCGGACAATGAAACTACCGCGACAGCAGGGTGGGCAACACGCAGGCATTGGAAGTTTTAAAGGAAAAAAATCAAATGTTATATTTCACTGTTGACCAAGATCTTATATATATATGCACCATTTACCTACTTGTACTAATATATTTTAAAGACAAATCACTGAGAGAAAGAGTACCACGTAGCCGGCCAAGAAGCATGCACAGGATAAGCCTTACACCTTAATCACATGCAGAAGAGTAGGGGAGGAACAGCTTACTGAGGGGAAAAATGAACAGAGAAAGAATAAGCAACAAGCAAGATTTGCAGATTATTATATTGTATTTATTATATTATATTTATTATATTATGGGGACTGTAGTGTTTAAACACAAAAGAAATCACAGAACATCCCAATTCATTTCTAGTAATTTGCACTCTCTGCTCCCAGGCCAAGGGTGAGTGTCATCCACCCCACCCCAGTTACCCCCAGCTGCATATGGCACTATAGACGCTGGAACTGTGTGGTGCCAACTGCCAGGCAGGACTGGGGTCTCTCCAAGGGCTGCAGCCTTTCCCAGCAAAGGGGAGGGCTGGGCATTGGCTTCCTTCAGTATCGGTAACTCCATCTCATCCACCTTCCTCCTGAATAACCAAGCAGGCACTTGGGCATGCCACGTGCATGCACTCGGACCTGATGATGAGCTCTCTAGAGCAAAAATCCTGCTCATTTTTTAAGTGCTGCCATTTTGCAGTGTGCCAACGTACTTTATTTTTGGTAATAGCCCTTCACCTAACACAATAAGAGAGGTGTACTCACTCAGTCCCTAGATACTGTTTCAATAGCATTCCTAGCAACAAGCATCCTTTGCCAGGAACGCAGAGAAGCGCTACCTGCTCACCACGCTCCTGCCTCTTTAGCTGACAGGCTCACGAGGGTGCTGTGCACAGCTTTCTGCTTGCTGCACCAGCACCACAGCAGGATGGGAGGCAGAAGCAAAAAAGACCCCCTCTGCCATCTTGGTATGCACTGAGGAGCCAAAGGCCAGCACCTCTGGCAGGTTACCAATGCAGCAGGCGTTCCCCCTCCTTACTCGATACCTGATCGTGATGTCCATTCAGCCCCCAACCGCTGTTTACAGACTCCCTCCTCTCCCCCCGGCAGATTTCGCTCGCCCGTGTACCTGCTAACACAGGGTTTCGCCCTTTTTGCTACAGTTCAGTTCAAAACAAACATGAAACTCCCCAGTACGTTTGACTCACGATCAGCAATTTGTTTCACGTGACGAGACTGCTGCTCCCAGGCAGTCTCATTATCTACAGCAGAGATCAATGCAATATTCCACTTACCTGTGATAAGCTGCATCTTCAGGCCATAACAAAACCCATGTTATAAGGGATTTCTCGATGTTGTCTATATATCTAGCAGGTATAGACCTCTCATAAAATTAAAGTAACCTTTATACTTCAACAATAAACCTAATATACAGTTGTATACACACAATGCCATCATAGATTTCAAATCATTTATGGATTGCTCTTTCAGCTTTTTTTTATTTCAGTACTGATAACACGCTTAGCTATGTCCCGTATTTGCCCAATGTGTGTAGCTCTAGCTGCACCATCAGATCTAACACGGTTCAGTTTTCACGTCCTGTATGGATGAAAACTTATCAACCAAACTGTCATAGAAGTCCTGTCCTTTCTAGAAAACACTCTTAACTCCAGGTAGAGAGGAACTCATTGAAGTCGTGAAACACAAGTCTCAGCATCTTCAGGAAATTATATGAAAAATAAAACCACTGCCTATAGAAATACTGTATAGGAAAACAAACTTATCTGTTGTCTAAATCCTAATACTTTGCTGAAGCGCTCTCAGAACAGGTTTCCATAGTTAACATACATTCTTCAGCATTCGGGAGTGGAGGTACTCAAAAGAAGAAGGATGTTACACATTCTCTTTCCTTCCTTTTTACAGAAACTTCTCCACGTCAAACGTTACATTGCTCAGTTTTTCAATGAAAATGTCAGTGGAAAACTTCACCTGCACTTGCACAGGTGGAGTCAGAGAAGGCAGAGGAATGGGAGCTGGCCAAGTCTCCAAACTCTTAATTCTGGCAGTTTCTAATCCTGGAGGGACTGGACTGAAACGGTTAAGCAGACTAGGAGAGCAAGTGGACATCTGAAGAAAGGCTGAGTTCAGGGAAGAAGTAGCCCTGGGGCACGTGCAGTCCCTCTGTAACAGCCTAGGTACCTGTATAAATAAGCTAGGGCTTATTTATACGTCTGTACAGCAAAGCGGCTTGGCAAACATGTTGCTTTTGTCTGGTAATTAAGAAAAGCAATTTTTACGACTCCAGTGGATTATCAGAGAATGTAAGGCCAAACCTTTTAAATGTCAGCATTATTCTGCCACCCCCCGCATTTTAACAAAGTCACAGTGTAAAAAGGACTAATTAGTACATTATGAAAAGGCACACATCCAAAGATGATATTTGATGCATTTCTGTACTGGAACCTGGAATTAATTACTTTGTGCTGAAGTTCAGACAGGTGTATTGAAAAAAAGACTTGATTAACCTGCCTGCTTGCAAGTTCTTTAGGGGTAACTAGTAATACTGGTTTTGTTATTTTGATTGACATTTCATTGTAATTTTGCTCTAAGGAAAAATGAACTATATGGAACGTTTTGTTTAAAATCTACAAAGTATTTTCTAATTTTTTCCCCTTCACAACACATCTCTTGTTCCGCAAGTTTTTTTTATACCACAGAAATTAAAACCAGTAAAGATATAAGAGCATTCCTAATGCATAATTTAGGTAATCTGTTTAATTAATGTGAACAAATTCATCATTTTATTCTGGTTCTTAAGATGGTTTAAGCAACAGAGGATTTTCATCAAGCATGAAATTGGTGCCGTGGCCTAGAGAGCTCTGTTAGAAACCTACTTTGGATGGTTTTTTGCACCACATGTTACCCTACATGTTTATTTTCATGCATTTCTGCTGGTTTATACCAGATACAGAAAGATAAAGTTGTAAGTGGTATCAGAAGAGCATACACATACTTCTAAAATTAATTATTTTGACAGATATGACAAATTGTGCTTTAGAAAGGAAAACAGCATTGCCAGAGTTTCTAACGCTAAGAAAGTATAGTTAAATTGAACAATTTCCTATCTTGTTCTATCCCAATAACCTGTCCTGGTCTTCTGAAACATTCATGAAAGAACGATTATTGCCATTTA
Organism: Steatornis caripensis; assembly: GCA_013398225.1. Taxonomy (NCBI): domain Eukaryota; kingdom Metazoa; phylum Chordata; class Aves; order Caprimulgiformes; family Steatornithidae; genus Steatornis; species Steatornis caripensis. The sequence continues at coordinate 323,750 of VZSC01014887.1, forward strand.
TGGTCAAAATAAAATGCTGTTAATGGCACATGATTTTATAGCGGTTCCTAGTATTTTCCCTTAGCAATTGCCCATTTATTTGACTTGCACTTGGCTCCAGCTTATTATTGCCCTCAGTATTACCAGAAGGGCACATTTAAAGAGAAACAATATGTCATTAGGATCGAAATTAATCATAGGAACATCGATTTTTAGAATAAACAGAGAAAAACATTTTTGGTGGAAAATGCTTTACCTAACACTATGTCTGAACTGCCTGAGATAGCGTTTATCGAAATCAGCATTGGATATGGAACCACATTTATTAAACAGATTTCACAGGGAGCTCACGATAATCCTGTCCTGGCTCTCCCCGTAGCTGGATTCCCAAGCCATCAGCCAGCAGGGAACTATCTTTTGGGGAGATTATCTGTCAGCAGCAAAATGATGTTGAACTCACAGCACGACGTTCAGACATTACAGCGCACTGACTGTAGCAGACCCCAAAGAATGACAACTTCCTTCATCCGTTTGCCTTGTAATTTTGTTCTTTTAACACTTGAATGGTAGCCCAGTTCTAACGTTACTAGGAAGCGGCACCATTACCCACCAAGGCTTTGATGAGGTGCCTGGGTGCAATTGTAGTAACGGCACCAAGTGAAAAGGAAAGTGAGGTAAACACGCGGTGATGCTCTCCTTAAGCTTTTTTGTTCGAATTAAAACTAAACATCTTTCCCCTCCCAAGAAAAAGTCCAACCTAAAACTTTAAAAGCCCTGAGTGTTGCTGGTCTGTACCACTGCCCTCAAGCCTTGAAACCTTTTGAAGATTTCTTGACATTATAAATATGAAAAATATTACATTAATAGAAACTCGATCTAGCTAAACTTTTTCAATTGCCTCCTCTAAGTGTGGTCTTAGTGCAAACAGGGGTTTTGATATTAAACGAACAGGGAAATGTGAACTCCATGTATTTCCTCACAACAGTTCAATTGTAGCATTTGTGCNGAAACTTTAAAAGCCCTGAGCGTTGCTGGTCTGTACCACTGTCCTCAAGCCTTGAAACCTTTTGAAGATTTCTTGACATTATAAATATGAAAAATATTACATTAATAGAAACTCGATCTAGCTAAACCTTTTCAATTGCCTCCTCTAAGTGTGGTCTTAGTGCAAACAGGGGTTTTGATATTAAACGAACAGGGAAATGTGAACTCCATGTATTTCCTCACAACAGTTCAATTGTAGCATTTGTGCATTACTTCCAAGAAAAATAATTTGCAATTAAATGTGACTATGTAAAAACAATCTTGTATTGTACACATTATTATAAAACATGACACTAATATTTCCCTTTTCACATTTTGCTCAGTGTTTCCTTCCATTAGAAAGAGACAAAATTCAAGGATGATCCTGAGGTTCTGCCTCAAAACCAGAGAGCCACCTCAAACTCTTCAACAGTGTAAGGTTTGTAACCTACAGCTAACACAAATGCACGAAGGATGCAGGGACTGTCATGAATTCCCACCCTGTATCCTATATTCTCAGGAACAATGTTTGCCTGTAGTTGGGTCACCCTCAAAATTACCCTCAAAAACCCTTAGAAGAGAGAACCTTTCTTGTTGAAACAAGCAAGCCGTATAGCAACACCATCGTTCTTTCTCTTATTTCTTTTACAGAATGAGCCGTCAGACAAGAGTGGATTTTCTTCAGGGTAATCTCCACAGCATGACTTTGCATACATATATATTTCTAAAAGTAATATATGCTCCTCACTCGCGTGAGCGATTTCAGCAAGGCTCACTTCCATCATCATTGCCTGACAACTCCGTAAGACATAGCAAGTAACAAAACCCATCCATTTTCAATATCATGGAGGTTCACTCCAGCATCCCTTCCTAATTTTCAATGCACCCTACCCTTGAGCATAGTTATTTGCTGTTACAGGTGAGGCTGCACAAGCATATGGTGAGTGGAGGCCCAGTGAGCTGGAACGTCCTGTTTCAGCTCATATTCTGCAGAACTGTTTATCTGTGGGAGCTCAGCAATATATTTTGATAGGCTTGACTATGCAGCTATAGATCTACTTTGCTTCCCACTCGGATATTGTTCATGCTTCAGTTATCATGCACAAAATTAGCGATAAGCAATATTAAGCAGAGCACTCTGTATTGCAGTTCTGCCCAAGAAGGCTGATAACAGATCCCAGTCTCTTTATGCTTTCTGCCTTTACAGGAAACTGAGTGACTTGCTTCCCTGGGAAGCAGAAGCCGATAAGTATTCTGAGCTTTATGTTAATGCAATGTCTGTCACATTCCTCTTGCACCTTCACCGGGAGCTTTCAAAGTCTTGGTGGAAATATTAAAATGGAAGACCTTTCTTTCTGCTAGTGCTTTTTCAATGAGGATGCCATGATGCAGAAATAAGTAGCAAGGATATTTTAGCGGCTTGCGATGCATAAAAAATGCATGATCTTCAGAACACAACCGCTGATAGCAATTAGCGTGTATTTGTAATACATCTATGAATAACTGCATTCTTACCTGGTTATTGCAGGATACATAAATAACCTTTCAGCTCGATGTGCTACAAGCCCACAGATTTCTTAAATTAATGCGCGCTCAGTCCATTAAGAACAGTAAGAATCACATACAGCTATTCCATCTTTTCTAGCACATGGTTTAGAATACTGCTCAGGGGCCTGTATCCTGCCTTTGCTGCCCTTGTACGATTCTATTAGAAGCAGATTTTCCTAGAAAAGTCTTATGCTATCTCCCGTACTGTTTGAATATGTTATTTGCAGGCTTGGTGTTCTTTTCTCTTCAAATTTAATTCACATGGCCTGATATTTTCTTTAAAAAGTCTACAGGTTATCCTTGTCCCCACACTGTCCACCCAGTGGTGCTGGTGCCACCCTATGACCATTGCTACACAAGCCCTTTGCCTGCAAACAGGCTGCCCTTTTGTTCCTTCCAGATAATTCAAAATCACATTAATGAAGAACTGCAACAAGACATGGGTCTCTTGTCCCTTTGACAACAAAAGTACACAAAATAATTCCAAAACTGAGTAAGAGTCACAGCAGGTGACAAAGGTTTTCTTGAGCGTTGTCCTTCCACCTTGCATCTTTGACAATCTTGTATATGTTGCCTTCAGGGCCAATATTCCAAAGCTTCATGTATTTTTTGCTGTCATCCTTAGTACTTTACTCTCCAGTTCTGGATTTACCAGGGCTAAATCTTTATTTGGAAGGATTTGCTTTCAGCTCTACAATTACTGGGCATTTCAGAGGGGAAAACCAATTGCATGTTCAGATAAGAGACTGAAGGTAAGGAACCACAGGAGAACAACACTATTTGTATCACTATAGCATAGATATATTTTTTAAAAATAAGGACAGTATCTGATTAAGAATGATAAGGTGAAAGAATCTTTACATTATCTACGCCTCCGCCTACACCATGACTTGGGAAACCATTTCTCACAATGCTAAAGGAGCTCATTTTCCAAACTCTTACCCTCATCAAAGCAGTAACATCAAACGGAAGCATTTCCGATGGTTGCTTTACATCAGAGCACATCTGCCCTGTTGCAAATGAACACAGAACACCATTCACGTTGGTGTGCACCTGTATCTATCCAGCAAATTACAAACTGTTGAATTCATTAGGGATGTAGAACAAGAGCCTCGGCAGATGCAAGTGTGCTGACTTACCATAAATGAAGATCTAGTTCCTGCTACGGTATGAAAACTATCTAAATCATTCAAGTGTACTCTGTAAGTTTCATAAAAATATTCTGAGTCATCTGACTGATAAACTACGCTAATTTAGCCTGATTATTCCATTTAATCTTAACGATTGCCTGGACTCCTCCGAGGTGATTTTCTTTGGCATCAAGAGAACAGCATACTCACATGAATGCCAGTTGCCTGTGTAGTTGGTTGCCCTGTCTCAGAGACTGAGAAACCCACTTCAGCGCCAGTGAACGATCCTGAATTCCTGTACAAGGAAAAATGGAAAAAACATTCACGTGTTGGACTTACCTACTTCAACTTTATTTTTCTTGATAGTCTCCTTAGTGTTTTAGATAAGACAGTGTCCTAGGTGGGCTACTAGAACAACATGCTTTATATTAAGAACCAGTAGAACAAAATGAACCACCACTCAAATCTGTCACAACAGCTTAACAAACAAACAAACAAAAAATCTATGAAAAAATTGTTGGAAGGGTCAGTATTATTTGTATAACATTTTCTTTAAACTTTGGCCACCTTGCAAACAAGCATCCTCTAAATTTCACCCGGATTAGCACTGGTCCCCCAGTGAGAGAACTGCATAGTTGCTTAACTGAAGGCCATGCAAGAATTGCGAGAAACGAGAGCACCGAGCTCCGGGGACGTGCAGTCTATTGCCTTATAAAGGCCTCTGGGGTTTCTTAAAAAGAGTTTAATGGGAACCAACAAGAACAACTTCGACTATCCCATGTTGTTTCAAAGATGTAGCAACCAAACCACAGAGATCATGAATTTGAAAGGCAGCTGACAAACCTAGAAGAGAGGTAGAGTTTGCTAAGCTTCAGAAGGAAGATTTGTATGTCAGATGACTGACTATATTTCAGAAGCTGTCATTTCTAGGAACGTCAGTTGGAGATATTTTTGTTTATTACTACTTATACAGAGCCCCATACATATTACAATATATGTGTAGACATTAAAGTCAGCAGTAAAAAAAGAAAAAAGGGAAGTAGGAGGGAGGGGAGAGCAGTTTCACGTATATAAACAAGGTGTTTTCTTAAGACTTACTTTGAATACATATCGCCTTGGAAGGTTTGGGCTTACTTTTCCATCTCAGCTCACAAGTTAATTAATTTTGCTCATGAGTTTCTATGTACTGTTCTTGGGAATGTATTTTATTTTTTTGGATGAGATTCATGCTATCCTGAAGCAATTACTAACTTAATTTATAGTAAACTTATTACAAATAAATTCTGGAGTTGTTCTTGAGAGCCTTCCAGGAACCCTGCTATCCCGAATTCCCTCTGTCAGTACAGCCTGCTGCTCAGAGCCTCTCAAGAACACTCAAGGTTTCTTTCCTCCTCACAGAAACAATCACATACATTATTGAACATGTCGTAGCAGAAATATTACGTTATTTTGTTACCACACTGCTTAATGGCATTCAAATATAATGTTGTAAACACATCATAAATATCAATCTTGAAAAGACATTAAAAATTCAAAGAATACTAAATCACCCCATGTAGGTGATCTAAAGTGATTATAAATTAATAACAATGAAGAAAGTTGAAATTCAGAAGTTCTAAACAGGTAATTTAAATGTCTGAAAACTTCTGTAAAACACTAGAAGAGACACAGACTCTAATGTCAGCATCTCATCTTTGCTGAGTACTAGTACATGGTTTTATTAAAAAAAAAAAATATATATCCAGAAGATTTGAGAGAGAATTATATCTCTGCAGCCCTAGCTTTGTTTCTCTGATCATTCAGCTCTCTTGTAAGGTGCCACAACTCTGTAAAAATCACTCCATTCTCAGTTTGTATTGGACCTATAAAAATGAGAAAATGGTTTCCTTGGCTAGAGGAAACTCAAACTATTACCTTCTGCTTCCTCAGCAATTCCGTGTGCTGGGGTTTGCTACAGTTTTCATTTTGTCTCAAGTCTGAATGTGCCAGGTTCCTTGTTGAGGGAGTAAACAAGCAATCCAAAAAAGGGACTCTCTCATTGACGTCTATCGAGGAACTTGCAGCGAGAAAGCAGTAATCGTGACCCTTTCATTATGGGGTTGGGGCTTTTTTTGGCAGGTGGGTGTGAGGATGGCACTTACGGCAGCACTCCCTGTCGCATCCTCTGCCCACCCCCACCATGGACTCCTCATTTTGCAGTTGAGGTGAGAAGCGAATAAAGCTATTAGCAAGAGCACAGGCAAAGAGCTTTGGTTTTGATGTAGTTCTGCACACACAAAGGCAAACACAACAACTGAATACAGTGGGACTTTATCACGTACATGTTGAAAACCAGTGCACGTTACAATAAATAAATGGCACAGACTATCGGGCCATAATAATGACTTTCCACTCAATGTGCCTTAAGATTTGAAATACAAACTCCAAGTGCTGCTCACAGGATTGTGCCCAGCATTCCTCAGAGAAGTTAGAAATTCATATCCATTTTTTTCATGGTTACTAAGATGCATTTTTCTAACTATAACAGCTTTCAAATTCAGCTATAATTTTGGCCCGTTTCTAGCAGAACGTCCTTGGGGAGCAAGGCATTCACACCCAGATTTTAAATCATCGTAGCGATTTAGCAGCATGCAATCCATTGATTTTAGCAGATGATGGGGTGATTGCTATCAATACTCTGACAATTTACGTATCAATGGGACACGGACATATAACCAGGATGCACATGCGGGTTTAGCAATAGTACTGTTGTAGCTGTATCGGTCTAAGATACAAGCAAGGTAAGGTTCAAAGGAAGAGGTAATTACTGTCATTAGCCCAGGTGATACAAGTGAGAGGAAAAACAAGACAAGCTTTCAGGCTTTTTAGGTCTCTTTTTCAGAGACGCTGATTCAAAGAAGACTTGTGCAAACCTTATTTCTAACTGTAACAGTTAGCCAAGCTAAATACATGGGCTTCTCTCAGCAAACCCTGCTTTCAAGTTGTTTTCAGCTTTAAAAATGTGATCTCTCTCTTTTGCAGTGCCAAAATATTTAACATAGGGACAGATTATTAGTTTGTGCGTTGCCTAATAAATTATGCTAAACTAACTGGATTAATGTCTTCTGCTAATATTTATTGCTAATGATGCCTTGTTATCCTAAAGCCTGCGTGCTGAAAAGAGCAACAAAAGAATTATGACGTTGTCGTGTTGCAGATCTACTACGCAACTGCTGTAAACATCTAACTGGTGCACAGGGCAGAAAACACCTGGCGAAGTAAAGGCCATCCAATTTGGCTTCATTTAAATCTGTAATAACAGTAGTTATGACCAATGGTGATTACAAAATGTAAATAGAATGTAGCTTTCTTAAGAACGAATAAAAATCTGTAGCCATTAAATTAGCTGATGTACCCATTTTGTTAGTCCTCGCTAGTCATCACCAAAAAGAAAACCTCATTGCTCCAAAAATCTAAAACCTGTGCATTTCCAGCTATATCAACATGCTTTGAAATACTTCTAATTGAAAGCAACTGATAGAATATAATGCAGCATTTATCTTGGTGCAGGTGACACAAGGCACACAGTGGAATGTTTTAACAAATGTTTTATTTAAAGACAGACTTGAAAAGTCTGTGGGAGTAATTGCCAGTTTGTCAGCTGAATCACTTTATCCTTTGGAAGAGCTTTTTGTCATTATATTAGATTATTCCCAATGTCAGTGCAGGCCAATTTACAGGATAAATGCATCTCAGTGTCACTGCATTCCATTAATGAATATTAAAATATTATTTTGGGGCTTGTTTTTACAAAATTGTTATCCTTCATATTTTGATGGGCATGCTATTAAATGACATGCATTAAAAACCTGTGTTTCTGGGATAAAAAGAACAAAGATCTCTTTTTCTAATTATCGCTTCAGTACATTTAAAAAACCCTACTATACTCATTAGCTTCTTAGTACGAGAAAATATTTATGTATGGTGTAGTCAAGTCTTAATCCTGCACAAGAATTTTTATGTATCTTAATGGGATTGTCTGAATGGAACAGCTGTCAGAACCGAACCCTTTGTGCTCAGTGTGCAGTATTTACACAACAGATACGACACCAGTACGTTGCCAAAAAGCAGGCTTTATGAACAGAGTTTCTAATAGTTGTAAATCAATACAGCACTCTGGTATTTTAAAAATGCTTATGTTCTCTTGAAATAGAAAGACATTCTGCTTACATTTAAGAGACTGACATGTACTAACCCTCAAAACGTGGCACACCACTATCCAATTTTTAACATAAGAATAAAATAATCTCAAGGATGTTGTTTGAGTTCTTTGGTTTAACTGAGCAGAAATGTAAAAGATTTACTAGAGCAGTTAAAATACTATGAACTTTATTCTTTGTCAAACTATTTTAATCTGCATATATATCTGGATTATTCATCTATCTGTCTACAGGAAGAAAACGTGTGTGAGAGTGACTTGCACAGATATCTGTAGGAGATACTGCATCTTGTATTTTCCGTAGGAGGAAGCAGTTGGGAGATGAGCAAGAAATACATGAATCATCTTACGACTACAATCTATATATGACTTCCTCCTCACAGGAAATAAAGTTACCTGACAATTTAAGCAGCAGCGTGGGTTTCTGACAACTTTGCATAAAGTTTGTTTGAAGAACCCTCATATTTTTAAACCTCTGTAAGAACATTATTTCTAAATATATTCTAAGCATTGATCTGAACAAAATTTGAACTGGAGAATTAAAAATGACAAAAAGTAAAAAATTGTCTTTGCAATGAGAGTTTGCAAATCAGAGCTATAGTCTGAAAGAAAACTTCAGCAAAGTTGCCATCTGGTTCTGATTTACACTTTGATCATTGTTTCTACAATCAACACAGGTGATTTCACTTCTACTCCCCCTTGCCCTCCTGCTTTAAAATTCGCGTGATCTGATCCCTAAATTAACCTTTCCTTTCCCATACTCTTTGGGTGGTACTCACTAAACCGATGAATGAACAGCTTTTTCCACCTCTGCATTTTCAAACAATTAGGGAAACAGACATTTTGGTAGAAGCTTTGCATGGACTCTCAACAGCCGTCCTTTCACCTCCATCCCAAGAGGTACTGCCTTCTTCCCACGTCACAAGCAGCGCAGAATCCAGCAGGAGCAGGCTGTTCCACACCACACCCGAGGATGTGTTTAGCTTTGAGAAGCAGGACAATGCTATCCCCCTTGAGGTTTGATCTCTACCAGGTTGACCTATAAGGACTACGCCACTGCTTCCCATTTCATATATAGCCAAGAGCTATGCTAGCTCAGGATCTTTCCAGGATCACGTGCACAGCTTTACTAGGAAGGATTTAAATTCTTGTAAGACACTACTGTATATTTATTTTAACGATATTTTTATCATTGCTACCTCAGTTTTATGCAGTCTTCAATACATAAAGAACAGATAAATGTTATAGAAAGAATAACTGTGCAAGTAATCCAATTTTGGTAGCAAAATGAGCCAGTAGTTTGGCTCTAGATACTAACAATGACATTATAGTCGATTTCTCCCATGCAGCTTATAACAGCTTCTGTCTAATGATTTTTAGATGTTTCCTTACTGTCAATGATTTAATTTCCCATGACTCAGTGCTTACATTAGACACAGAAATATTGTTTCCATTTTATAGGGAAGTTGAATTTTTCAACCTGAAGAGAGACCAAACCCTGTTTGCAAATGTGCTAAAACCTTCTTCCAAAGAGTACTAAGCATTTTTGAAAATAGGACTCCTCAGTTGAAACTATATTTGTATTTAAAAGACAACAAAGCCTGAAAAATTTTTACTTGAGCTCCTAGAATTCTGTTACTTTCAGAAGAACAGCAAGTCTTGATCAAAGACAGGAACTAAAGGAGTCTCTGGTTCTCTATCTCTAGGAAGAGAAGCAAGAAGAGAAAAGTAAAAAAAGCCTAGCAGCACAGACTCTCATCTTCTCTCGCTTGGAATACTTTAATGAAGAAAACGGGGAAAAAAAGTTCAAAAGCATTTTTCAGCATGTTTAAGGCCCTCCTTACAACTATTACATTTAATAAATGCTTTAACAAATAAATTTAAGAGTTTTAAATTGACTTGAATCAAGAGCTGCACAACCAAAGCTTCAGCTCAAAACCCGTTTTTGACAGTGTTCAAATGCCCACTTCTTCCTTGGGTTAACAGCAGGCATACTAATAAGCTTTTTCAGCCATTCCTCTGAATTTCTGTTTGTCGGCTCAGTTCTGGATTTATGCTGGCAACAGCAAAACCGTTACATTTTTACCTAGTGTTGGTTCCAGTTGCAAACGTCAAATGAATATTGATTTTCTTTTTACCACTGAGAAAGCTTTAACAGACACAGCAATAGTAATTCCTGGTGAAGGGTAGATAAACTTGGAATCAGGACAAAGAGCTAATGTTGCGTTATCATTGTTAGTACCGCTGGAAACGAGAACAGAAAACGGGCTGAATAGGCAAGTGATTCACAGTACTCTTTTCACCTGTGCATACACGGGTTGAAATAATTCGGGTGGCAACTAAAGTAAAATCTTTTTCGGAGTTCTCGCATGTCAAAAATACTCCGAAATCATGCATGACAGGCAGCTCTGTCTAGCAGGAGCAAATGAGAACTGGAAGGAGGCTGCAGACCAGATGAATGCATTTGATTTGACCAATTATCTCCACCCTAAACCAAGTCACTCAAAATGGACCTTTCACTGAGGGTTCAGAGGTTCTACATGCTATTTTCCACACATCTTGTTTTCACTTGGTGCTGTGTTAGAGTGAAAATAAGGCACAAATTACATAGGATAGTTTTAAGGTCCTGGAAATTCTGGTTATAGCAAAATTTCAGCTTTCATTGCAGGAAAAAACCCAGTTTTGATTCCTTGTGGTTGTGAAAGACTGTCTGAATTCCTGCATAATGTTATATCAGCTTTGTATCAAAAGAAACTCACCAAATACTTTGATTGTTTTTCAAGAGAAATCAGGAAAAACTCCTTAAGGGTACTCTACTCACTAGTCAACACTACCTCTGTGTTTTCTACTTAGCGAGGAAAACAAGTGAAATTAAAGGTAACACATCTGAGGGTTTTATTTTAACACAGGTCTGTAATCAGCCTGCCTATCCACAATACTAGACAAAGAGCACCTGATGATTCATGAAAGAACTACACAATTATAGGAATAAGACATCTGTCTTCTGCAGTCTTGCCAAGAGGAAAGTTAAGAGTTTTCTCCCAAGGCCAATCCACATGACTTTATATTCCAAACCCTCCCCTCTTTGGGCCTTCCTCTAGCCTTCTTTACTCATCCTTTCAAACACAGCTAATATTACTTGACGTGAAACTTTACAATCGAGGTCATTATTCTTAGATCGTGGGAGAACCAACCCCTTCTCTAAGCAATAGTTCTGCTACTTAATCAAACAAGCCACAGGTAACTAGGAAGGGTGTTTAGGTGGCTCATTTATCTTAAGTGTTGTCTAGTTAATCAGGACTCTTGGGGTCTATTTGTAACTCAACTGCTGACTTCACAGATCATTTTGAACAAGTTTAAAATTAGTAATGACTGGGTCTCTCGACAGGTGTTGCAAGACTTTGTTAATTTAAACACATAAAACATGCTTACAATTTAGCAGAACTTTTCTCAATAGTCCTATAAGTACTGTGATTCTAATAAACGTAAAATAATAGATTCAACACTAATGGACTTATTTTTATTTCCAAAAAAGGACAAATCAATTTGCTCTGGAAATAAAAGAAGTTACATAAACTGAGTTGAACAACGTTATTTCTAGAAGATAAGAGGTTCGTCAGGTTTAATTTCTTGATTGGCCCTGGCTGACAATCCTGCTGAGCCCATTGCTCTGATCTCTTTGAGATGTTGCACTGAATATTCTAAAATTCAAATTGAAGAAGCCACCAACTAGAAGCATCCCCAAACCTGTAATTCCTCCCAGCCAAAGACACTGTTTAATCGAACTGCAGGAAGATTTACGCAAATGTTGCAGGCAGTATAGCTCCTCTGTGCACCAGGCCTCCACAGACATTTTATGCAACTCCTTGGGGATGCGTGTTCTTCTGTACCATCTGGTGCAGGCTTCAGAGAGGAACTCAACAAGAACTGTTTGGTCCTGAGACTTATCTAGCTCCTTTAGGGAGCACATAAGAAGAAAAATCAGAAAGCTTATGCTGAGATTACAGGGGGAAAAGTGAAATATAGGTGGGTGGGGGACTAAGGATACATATGCTTGAAAATATTGCAGCTTTACTGATTTAAAAAGGAATCATAATGGTTGTTAATGACATTACATCAACATGCTGGAAGAAAATATGCAAAACGTCCCCTGATGTCACATAACCAAATTGACATTCGGTCACCTAAGCAGCCTAATTTTCAGAGTAACTGCGCAACTTCACTTCTTATTCATATCAGTTGGATTTACAGGTACTGAGTCATGCAAATAATGAAATGAAATACATAATACATTTTTATCACTCTTATAATAAGGCTGTGGACTGATGTCTGAAGCTGAACAAATAAAGTGAAGTAAAACCAGCCTCCATGCAAAACTCTGCAAATTAGTCTCCCAGTACTTATCTACAGCACTTCGCAAATATTTCAAGATACTAGAATGGAAGACATACTTCTATTACTAAATATATTAGGATAACTAATAGTGAAAATGTACTATGATCTTTATATAAAGTGCTATCTCCGTGCCTGAAGCGCTGTCCAGCACTGAAACAAGACGGGATTTGCGCTGTATCACTGCACCAGCCAGATACAGAGCACACAGCTGGCCCTGCCACACTGATACGTTTTACACGTAAAGATTATTGTCTTCTGACTTCATGGCACGAAGCCCTGAATCAGCGTAACTTACTGTTGTTTTAACAGACTGACAGATCTCAAGCTTTCGTATTAGCTTATTGCTGAAAAGCACAGTTTGGGGCTGCGTCAGCATTGGTTGAGTTTCTTTTATTATGGATACAGTGTACCCAGCTAAACAAACAGGGTCTGAGATTTAAAGTAAAAGCAAGGAAGCTCTCTCCTTATTCATGTCACTGATCCGCACAACAGAAGTGGATCAGTACACGAAGTGGTAAATTCAGTCATATATATAAAACTCTCCCTTTTTGTATTACGTTCATTATTCTGCCCATTCAAATAAAGAACAGAATAGTGCTACGATAACAACAACTTTGTCACTAAAATACAGCAAAGATTTCAATGGCTGCAAAGAACAGCCCCTATTACTGACTTCACCACAAGCCAAAGACCTTCAACAGCTTCAGTGGAGCCAGGATGAGAGTCTGACCAAATGATAATGTTCTAAACACCACAGTAATATTTTCCTCAACAAAGTTATTTACCCATCAATCTAGTCTCCTTCCTACTCACAGAAATAACCCATGGGTTTCACCGAATCTAGTTTTCTGAGGATGTGATGGTAGGACCAAGCCCTAGTGCTTTAGCAGGTCATTGCTTTTCTCCATCAGCAGCACTGCTGAGAGCAGCCCAGTGCACCAACTGCAGGGCTGGCAAGTGGCTGGAAGTGAATGAGAAATCTTTATTGTCTACTGCCTATTCCCTATGTACTGGCAAATAACTCGAACCCAGATGTTCCTAACAAAAATCTGTGGTTTGGGATTTAGCTGTTGCTGGCCCATGAAAAAGTGTTCAAATATTTAGTGGTCTCTGATAGTAGCAACACCTGAACACACAGGCATTACTGCAAATAACTTGGAAAAAATAACTTAAAATGGCTAGTAATTGCAATTTCTTTTTTTACTGGAAAGATAATTAAAGGAACCAAACTGTTCCTACTTGCAGAAAGACGGAATTATCATCATTTCAAAGTTATATTGGAAGGTAAGATGCAAGAATTTAAAGTGTAATCTTGCAGATGCTCTCACGGATGTTGAAATAACCCTTCACTGTCCATACTGTCTTGAAATCTACAAACGCCATCAGCGTCAGGTCCCATCGAGAATGCCAGAACCAACTAAATAATTTCTTTATGTTTCCACTGTAAAGAAGACATCTCCTCTTAAAAGCACCAAAGCCTAGTTAAGGGAAAATGAAGGAAAATATACAAATGAAACCTGGCTCATTCTTTCCCAAAGTGTCAGTTCAGTAGCTGACGATCACAGTGGGTTACTTTCCACCGGAGCTTCAAGCAGCAGATATTGGATAGCAAGAAATCAGTTATTATATAGAACGGCCTCCAAAAGCCTAGCAAAAACTGACCAACAGTCACTCAGAAAGTCTGCATATTGAAAATCCCAAAATATGTGACACTAAACACAAATAATATCTCTGTAGATCCAGACAGATTTTAGTACTACAGGAGGTGCCAGATGTAATACCCAGTATGCGAGATTTTGGACAACGAAATTTCTAGTCTGCAGGGAATTTCAACATGCTAACTTTTGAGGGGTAGAAAAAGGAATGAACATAAGCCATGAAGAAAGTTCAAAAGTATAAGTCAGTAACATCGAAACAAGCTATACAAACTTTGGCCAAAATGCTTCATTTTGAGCTGTTGACATTCTTAATTTCAAAATACTGAGTCCGAAACTTAACTGTTCGCTTCTTATGCATCTATTGAAAAAATTTAAAGATCAACATTAGAATGCTATTTTAATAATTCAGATTTTGAAAAAATGCCAGATTTCCTCCTGGGTGGGTGGGGTTTTTTTGGCTATTGACACTGTTCACGTCCTTCAACTGCATATTCTAATGTTTTCAAAATGTATGTTTTGCACCTATAATGTTGTGGATGACAATTACACTTTTTAGTTGGGGTTTTTTTTTTATTCCTTATGACCAGGAACAAAGAGGCTTGCAAGTGTGGCATCCTAGTTTGCAAAGCAGAAGAACTATTTTGAGAGCAAAGGATTCTCTGTCATTAATGAGGCGGGGTGGAAGATACCCTCCAAGACTCAAATCTAAAACCAGGACTCCTCTTCCTTAGAGCAAGAAGCCCAAACGAAATATATCAGCTTCCAAGCGCAGGTGCAAGTCGGTTAGTCTGTTGGTTTACTTGTCTATCTCCCTATTGTTTCATTAATTTTCTACAGCCTCTGATATATTCTGGCAATGCCGCACCACACACCGGTCCAGCTAGCACAAGTGACAACATACAACCAGCACACATTGCAGTTATTGTTTAGTTCTGATGTTTTGAGAACGACTGAAATGTTATTCCCACTTGTTAATTTTTTCTTGTGATCTGACAACAAATCTCCCAGGGCTCTAGTCTCTAACCACTCAGAGGGAACGCGATTGGTGTGCCTCTGCATTCTTACCTGCAAGTCTTCTGTGAACCGCGTTATCATTAGCAACATTTTAATGAAAGTCATGTTAAAAAAACACAGAAAGAACAGACTTCAGACTCTAAAGGCTGACCTAAAAGAGCAGCATTAAAGTTCAGGCAACACTGCCCAAAGCCAAGGCGGAGAGGGCAGAACTAGAGCAAGGGTACACTTATCTCCTTAAAGGGTATTTATTCATAGCTGCATTTCTTACTTCTATAAATCCATATGATGTTGGCCATACTCCAGTCTAAGCTTGTCACTATTTCTTTGTCTCATGAATTCTTTAATTTGGATTTATGCTAAGTATTGCTGCCAGCACAATGGACATTAATGACGTAGTTAACGCATATGGAAAACAGAATTCAGGCAAAGAAGGAAGTTTTACTGTGTTTCCAGTTTATCACACTATCAAGCTGTTAATGGTTGCCCCAAGCAGTTGATACTCTAATTTAATTGGTGGAAGCACGATTGCTTGACTTCTTCAGCTCCCATCACTTACACGATAAAAATAAGACAAAATCAGTACAAATAAAGGAAAAAACCTAACTATGTAGAGGAGGGCCAACTAGGAGTTCAAAAGAGAATGAAAAGGAAGAAATTATGTTAGGGAATATTAACTAGTTTTGTAAAGGACTGTGGTATTTTAACCCCAGTCAGCAACTCAGCCCCGCACAGCCACTCGCTCACTCCCCCTTGGTGGGATGGAGGAGAGAATCAGAAGGCTAGAAGTGAGAAAACCGGGTTGAGATAAAGACAATTTAATAGGTGAGGCACAAGCTGTATGCACAAGCAAAGCAAACCAAGGAACTCCTTCACTAATTCCCATCTGCAGGCAGGTGTTCAGCCATCCCCAGGAAAGCAAGGCTCCATCAAGCACAACGGTGACTCGGGAAGACAAACGCCATCACTCCGAACGTCCCCTCCCCTTCCTCCTTCCCCCAGCTTTATATGCTGAGCATGACGCCATACAGTACGGCATATCCCTGGGGTCAGCTGGGGTCAGCTGTCCCGGCCGTGTCCCCCCCAGCTCCTTGTGCACCCCCAGCCTCCTCGCTGGTGGGGTGGGGTGAGGAGCAGGAAAGGCCTTGGCTCTGTGTGAGCCCTGCTCAGCAATAACGAAAGCATCCATGCATTACCAGCACTGTTTCCAGCACAAATCCAAACCATAGCCCCGTACCAGCTACTGTGAACAAAACTAACTCTGTCCCAGCCAAAACCAGCACAGGGGCAAAGGCAGCCACAACAAATGATGGTAGAGTGCCCTGGGGAGAAGGAAGCAATGGATTTTCTTTGAGGCAAGATTGGAGTGCAAGAGAGTCATGACTGAGTGAAATCACTATTTCTAGTGACTCTGAAGTTTTGGTCAATGAGAAGTTGGTCAGAAATGGTGAAAAAAGGAAACAATATGTCTACGATGACAACAAAGGCTCCTAGCCTCAATGCTGCTCTTAAAGAACTGTCCTGGATAGAGGAAACACAGCAAAACCCACCTTTCTAGACTGATGCTCAAAATTTGGAAGAAAGCTTTTCAAATGCTTTGTAAGAAGAAAGCAATAAATGGATGCCACAGTCAGTTGAATTGTAGGAAAATCACTAAGCTGAGGAAACTGTAATCACTGTAATTAAGTGAATGCTTAATTAGCGCATTTCGTGAATAACAAGGCATGTTTGCAATGACAGCCTAAAGCACAAGATAACTCCTCACACGAGGGAGGTTACTGCTCACCACTGCATGGATGGCCACAAGGTATGCGCGGAAAAGCCCACAGAAAGGGCTTAGGTGAGCAAAAGCTTATCTACCAACATTATCATTTGCCAGTCAGCAGCATCTCAGCAGCCCTATTGCGGAGCAAAGCAGCAGTGCAATATATGTTATTCAAAACTCAGAACAAAATGATACCACCTTCCCCATGAGAGTCGAGCACTGCCTATAGCCATGCAGGACTGCTAATGTGTAGCAAGGGGCTGTGGCCAGATGCAAATTCAAGGGCCAAAATATAGCGCACAAAACGTGGAACATAAGATCACGTATACACAGCATGCACATTGTCTTCTGATACAACTCTCCATGTAACCTTTATTACACTGATGAGGCACAGCGTGATACATTTGTCTCTGTAGGTGTTAAAAGACTAATTACATCAATATGCTATGTTAATATGGTTTATGATAGAAGGAGACCGATAGATGAGAAGTAGTGATGTGCACTTTGAGGAATCAATTGCTGGGAAGTAGACTCTTATTTTCATTGTAGTAGCAATTTTATTTCATTTTGAGAAGATTTGGGGAGAAATTATGGAAAAGCCAAGATCTTTTTCTCCTTCAGTGAAAGGCAAAGGATGTACATTCCTGACCACCAAAGCTGAAATGAGCTGAAGCACTGCTTGATAGAAGATCCGCTGCAATGGACAGGCAAACTTAATTCCGGAATTTTGGTTGTAGAGCTTAGGCCCCCAAAGCATACTACAAATCAATAACTGATTATAACCCGGTTTTTTACTTCTCAGGAACTGCCAAACTGAGAACAGGATATTATCATGCTAAAAACTTTAAATCAGTTTTATGTCTCTGACAGCAGAAGTGTTCATCTGAGATTTAAATGATTTTCTAAAGACAGATGAAAAACTACCATAACAAAAGCTACAGTCACAGTCAGAACAAAAATTTCATCGTTTTCCTACCCACCAGAAATCTCCCGAACTTGATCTGTTCACTAGCCCTTGATTATAACATGATAGAAGACAGGGAAAACTTGTGATAAACTAGCGGAAGCATGAAACTCAGAAGTCTCATCTGACTGAAAACCCGATTCAGACCTAAATTATGACCGTTCAGAGTTCCCTTCTCTTACATATCATGGCACTGGGAAAATTTTTATGAGTACCTTAAAGGAATTAGTCACCGTATCATACACTGAAGTAGTCAAAAGTACAGGAAAATGAGTGACAAAGGGACATATTCACAAAGTTCACCTGAACGCTACTGAAGTCACGCCTCAAACACTGATTCAACCTCATCCAATGAAAGATTTCACAAACCCTACCATTCAATGCTGCTTATTGCCTAGCAATGGAATAAAACCACACACACTTAGGAAAGGTTATGTTTAATATTTTGGTATATGCCCAACCAGTCAGAAATCATTAACTCATTTGCTCATGAATACTTGTCTGCTCTGAGCTCTATTTTAAACTTGTCTGCGTTAGGATATATTTTTAGTTCTGTTTTATTTCAGTGGAGAGTGTAAGAAGCAGAACACTTTATCTCCTGTTCATAAAGGAGATATAAATCATCCCATTCTAAAAAGGTGGAGCAATTTTAGCTCTAGTTCTTTTGCAATCAATTTGATCTAGCCTGAAAAAGAGGCCTCATCCTGCTCCTAAGCTGAGTCTCCTTATCTAACTCAGACCATCGTAAGTGTTCAGCAATTTGCTTGCACTAAGAGAAACAAGGTTTTTTTGCTACTCAAATTATTGCTCGGCTGTAGAAAATGGGAGCATTAATACAACAAGGCAGGAGCTGCGTTATGCTGGAATAAGGCACTTGAAAGCTATCCGCCGTACTCACTCAGGATCCAGCTGGCTACGCCACAATACATGGGCTCTGCTTTGCTCAAGTGCTTACGCACATGCGCTAGTGCAAGCATCTAAGTAACGCCAGGAAATTACCCAGGGCCTTCAAGATACAACTCCTTGCTGAACTCGGAGCTGCAGAGTTTGAGACTGACCAATATATATCAATCACGGTCATTTCACAAGAGAATTTCGTTCTCCGTTGAGCGTGACTTGAATAACTAATCCGGCCTTCAGAAATGCACGGTGCTTTCAAAATTAGGCTGGTCGATGCTCTGACTTATCACCATCGCCAACAGAAAATCATCTCATGGCAGCTAGTGCCTACATCATAAATAAATTCTGAAATTTACATTTGTTTTTATTTTGGCATTGATTGCACTTAAGCATGCTAATTATCAGAATAATGATTTTTCTTCCACACAAAAGAAGGTGAAGAGTATGAAGATTTGTGGGAAGAAAATACTTTGGAAAGAGCAAGAACCATTTGATAGAATACACGATCAAAAAAACCCAACAAAACTGGAGTAGCGGCCTCCCTTTATATAATTATAAAATCATTGTTGGTATGACTGATTTAATTTGAATAGCATTCTCTGGGGAAATATACTGTGCTATCAACTTGAAATGATTATGATTATTTGGCCTTCAGCAGTAGTGGGATAAAGTCAGCAGCAGAGCTGGATGGCAGTATGCCCACAGCTACACCTAACGAAACGAAGCACATCTGTGGCTCTGACAGGAGGAAATACCAGGGAACAAGCTAATCTCAGAGTAACTCGTTCCACGCCTGATGCCAGTGGAGTCTCCAAGCACCCACAGGCTATCCCCCGAGGTCCTTACTCAGCTTTTACTCAGAATTGAGGGAATTTTGATCACAGACTGAAAACCAAGAGGGGCAGATGTTATGTTGAAAAATATTAATATAGAGAGGAGGCTGACTCACTGACTTGTTTGATTTGGCAGGAGATGCTGAGAGGGGTCTTCTGTGAGTTTGGACTGCAAGAGCATGAGGTGACCCCTTAGAAAGTCATTTCTCCTTACAGAGATGGTCAAACATGAAAACTGGTATTTTAATGATAAATTAAATGGAGTGGAACTTCATCAAGCTGGCAATAAGTGCCTTATTTTAAGCTGCTCTCCTAAGATCAGGAGGCTAATTTCATACCCTGCCACATTTGTGTGGGAAGCCTTAGCAGTACCTTGCTCTGACATAAAACAGGGGAACGGCCCCAGAGAGCCGGTTCTTGGAGGACTTCTGGTCCAGTGAACAAAGCCTGGGTAGCAATTTAGAACACAGCTTTTCAAATTGCATTGACAGGTTGCAGAATGTTTCTCTGCTGCTCTTGACCAACAATCTAGCGAGCAGATGAAAAGGCGAACCTCTGCCTTTGCTAGACTGTCTAGCACTCTACTGTGGGAGATCAAAGCAGGTGCTTAGAAGGAAAGAGAGCCAGTATGTAGCCAAAATGGTGGTTCAGGACAAAGGAGCAGCCTGCTTGAGGTCATAGATGGAAGGGAAAAGCCTGATAGAAAAAGTAAAGAAGAATCCCTACACGTACGCTGTGCAGGAAGAACACACTCTGCCATCCCTCTCCGTGGAGACTTAGCTAGACTTTCATAATTCATCTGGCTGCCTGTCCAGGCATCTCTGCCCTTGGTTTCATTAATGGTAGCAAACTGGAGGGCAGCAGGGCTTCCCTGTTGACTGCTGTCTCTACAAAATGCCAGTTCCTCAGAGAAAGTGGTAATAAAGCCAGAAAAAGTAAATGGCTTGTTTTCCATGTAAGGCAGAATAGTATTCTGACTGCAGTAAGCAGTTTTTCCTCCTTCCAAACAAGGCAAAAGAGGTCTGTGCAAAAATAATCCCCTCCGTCACAGGATAAAAGGTATACATAGTCTAAGAATGACCTATGTTTTCCTGGGGACTTTATTCTGGGACATAAAATGATGTATTCAACTTGTGCTGGACCTGTGCAGCAGCCAGTTTCCCTGGGGCTCTTAGTAAGCATCCAGGCCCAATACATTAGCTTCTTATTGTTCAGGTTTTTCATTTTCAGAAGTCTGGTTCCCAGTTTTCCCCTCCTGGAATGAGGTGCCGCTAAGAGACACAATGCAAAACACAAAACATAATTGGGATGGGTAGAGCAATCCGATTAAAATGAGAAATCTGCCTGGAACAGGAACAAAAGCCAAGAAACGAAAGAAATTATAGAAAAGGTGAAAGCCTAAATAATTTTCAAAAATCATTTTGATTCCCCTGTAATCCTCTGATTCCAATGGCACCAAAACAAGAAAAGCAGCTTTTGCAGTATTCTTCTGGCTAGAGAGGAGGCAAAACCGATGTAATATTAATCATCACCATTTTGCTAACTTGACAGAGTCGCATAAATGTTTCTGAGAACACACAAAAACACCAGATAAGATATACCATCTGTCCCCAAGCTCTGCAGAAGCTGGTGCCAGCAGGATAAAAACAGAGCACCAGTTCAGGCAAAGGTGGGTGTATAGTACTCGTTTGCAAGGAAACTACTGCAGGGAACACTGAAAACAGAATGTTTTATTGGAGGTAATGAGAAGTATGAAGTAGCAAGTACAGAAGGGAATCATGAAAAAAGCTCTGAAGGCAGAAGTTGGTGAAGGATTAAGTAAGGAGGATCAGAATTTCTACAGGAAAGTTCTTATCTATAGCTAATACAAACAGACATAACATATCATTAAATCTGTTAAAGTAAAAACTAGTCCTAATGGAATTCACCAAAGCATGACATTTTAAACCTCTGGGCCTCAGGCTGCCCATTGGGCATATGCAGTTTAAGCACCAGCCTAAGGTTTCTGCATGCTCAGTGCAACACGTACGCCCTTGCAGTACCAAGGACACAAACAGCATTCCCAGAAGGGTACAGAGTGCACTTTACAACAGAAGCACAATGGCATGGCATGGCATGGCATGACTTGGCCCGCCTCAGAAACCATAACAACGCCTTGAAATGGGGCGGGGGGGG
>VZSC01014887.1:352614-433700 GCA_013398225.1 Steatornis caripensis
TGATCAGATCTCCTCTCAGCCTTCTCTTTTCCAGGCTGAACAGACCCAGCTCTCTCAGCCTTTCCTCATACGAGAGATGCTCCACTCCCCTAATCAACTTCGTGGCCCTCCGCTGGACTCTCTCCAGCAGTTCCCTGTCTCTCTTGAACTGGGGAGCCCAGAACTGGACACAGTACTCCAGATGCGGCCTCACCAGGGCAGAGTACAGGGGGAGGATCATCTCCCTCGACCTGCTGGCCACACTCTTCCTAACGCACCCCAGGATGCCATTGGCCTTCCTGGCCGCAAGGACACACCGCTGGCTCATGGTGAGCCTGTTGTCCACCAGCACTCCCAGGTCCTTCTCCACAGAGCTGCTCTCCAGCAAGTCAACCCCCAGCCTGTACTGGCACATGGGGTTGTTCCTCATGTGTGCCTTGTCTGGAACTGCTCCCATACTGGGGAACAACTCTCTATTCCTGTGAGAACTAGATCAAGGCGTATCTTTGAATACTATACGTAAGAATAAAAAGATCCAAGTATGGACACCCATTCACAACTACCTCCACCCTGTATGCATACCAAATCCTCTCTTCTCTTTACATATCCAGGCACACACACACTGGAGTGAAGAGGATAAGTCAAGATCTGAAAATGCAGAAACTCAGATAGTCCTGGATGAACATTTTTACACTTGTTCTTAATCTATCTGCAAATAAAATATGTGCACTTATGAATGGTAACAACAGAAGAACAGAAAAGATGCTATTTCCAGCTCTAAATTCTTCAATTCCCCTCCATCTCTCTTTGATATTCATATAGATCTCCTACTCCATTTGAGTATCCATGCACAAATTGCAAGCCGCTCCTTCGTATTTTCTGAGCATAGTTAAGGAACATTAACAACTGCTCTTTGTTGGCTTTAGTGGGTGATGTATAAAGGCATTGATAATAATTTATTAAAAGACATTACGACATGCATGCAAACTCTACAAATGTTTGAAATGCATACTTCAATTGAGAACCATATTTCACAGAGGGTATTTTAAACAATTGAACTAAGAGTCAAGATTCGAAGACCGCTGAGCAGTGAGCTGTTGAGGGTCTGGATCCCAGTTCTGTAGCATTAACCACCTTGCAGTAACAAAACAGCTGCAGACAAGGGGGGAAAAAAATCTGTTGTGCAATTTTCTGTTATTTTAATATACATAGGTCATCTTTAGCTAAATGACTTCACTGCAGTCAATGGAGTTCCTCCAGCTCCAGTCTAATTAACATCAGGAATAGTTAGTGTGTATTATTTGACAAGTAGCAGGGCCAGAATGCTGCCAATCCATCTAAATTTTATAAGCAGAAGTAAGTTTTTTATG
This sequence comes from Steatornis caripensis, assembly GCA_013398225.1. NCBI lineage: Eukaryota > Metazoa > Chordata > Aves > Caprimulgiformes > Steatornithidae > Steatornis > Steatornis caripensis. The sequence continues at coordinate 353,964 of VZSC01014887.1, forward strand.
CTTTTCTGAATCTTTAGAAATTAAAAATAGTTTATAGTATTCTGCAGGACACTAACTCTACAAAATGCAAACAACTGCAAGGAATAGTAGTTACTGATTTGTCTGCAGCTCTTAACATCCCATTGTTAGAATCATGGTCAAGAAGTATAATAAAGAAATTCTTAATTTCAATTTTAAGTACTAATAGTTGTAAGACCTCCCAAAACCTGACACAACTCTGAAAGCAAATATGCATAGGAAGACTCAGCTTGGATAAATCAGTGTAGATCCTCCACTAACTACTGGAGAAGCCCTTGGCTTAACACAACTTCAGGCTAAAAGCAAATTCCTCTCTACGGGTATGTTTTTGTCTCCATCCTCCCCGTCCTTTTTTTTTTTTTTCCCCTTTTGTTTTAATTTCAGGGTAAGTTTTTTTTGTGCCAAAATGTGGCTAAATTCAACAAAGCAGTGTAACTGTGTGCTCAAGAATCAACGAATCAACAGGACTTTACAGAACAAACAACTCATGACTAAATTAAATTGTGCGTTATGGTTTTGCAGAACGGCAAGCCTGGATACATCGAAAAAAGGCAGCGAGTAGACCTGGAGTTGATCAGACAGCCAAGCTAGACGATACTTTTATCTTCTCAGGAAGTAAAATACTAAGTTTCTTGCTGTTAACTTCTGTGCTCATGAAATGCATCCTGCATGGGTACAGAGGAACTGGTTAAGTGAGTAGCACTAGCCAGGGCAAGATGTGTTAACAGAACGAGTCTCAGCAACCACAGACATGTTTCATGGGTTGAAATCAGTGTTAGGAGCCCATTCTAAATTTGTCATCTTGCTTTAAAACACCTTAAGATTTACTCCCCCTGATTCCAACCATTCCCCTGATCTCTGGTCTGACCTTCCGCTCAGTGAAGGCGGTAGAAAATCAGAAGAAACCTGGGTATCTACTGAGCCTTTTGTCTCTCCGTTTTCCCATAGTCCGTAGTGATAAATGTTTCACTTGTTTGCTGTTTGTTTCCTTCTCCTAAGATCATGCTATCTGAAAAATTTATTCCACAACTCTTTATTTCCCTTTATCGAACTGATCCCAAAACCAGGAAAATTTCTCTCCTCTGTCTTTAATTCTCAGACAAATAATGCTGAGTATTTGAAATTATAAAGAATTCTAAAGCTCTTATGTTCCTCCAAAATTCAAACCTTGGCTCAGGTATTTTCTTACTGAAGCTATGGTTCATGCTCTAAGATACAGTCAGCTCTATTTCTGGATTTGAGAAATCAACAGAATGTACTTTGGAATGTGCAGAAAGGAATTTTACCGTACATATCACCCTCATATATTAGTAAACCAACATTTTATTATAGCAAGTTTATGTTTTAAAAAACTACATTTATTTCACAAATTCTCAAAATTTAAGGTATATAATTTTGGTGGAATTATTTCTAGCTTTTAAATAGCAACCTAATTAGTTTAGCATAGGTTTGGAAATCAGAACTTCAATTAATATTTGCATTTTCAGGTCCTTAATTTCTGCTAAACTAACTGCATTACTTCAGTTAATAGCTTTTTCCTTCCTGTAGTATACAGTTTAACATCCCTAAACATTTCTACATCAATTACTAAATCTAAATTAAATGTTTATTGCAGTTATTTACTTTTCAGCATTCCTGAGCATGGCTATCGTCCATGACTCACAAGCTAAGTTTTAAAGGTTTCTTATGGTACAACGACTATTAATTACGTGTAAAGGTTTGAAAATGAGTGAACACTTTAGAAGGACAGTTTGGATACAACTCAATTTTACCTACCAGTATCAGAACAACTCTGATGAGGAAACGTGTACTGAAGATAAATTGCACTGATGTTGCTGTCAACTGAAATGGCTAACACACAATAGGAAAATTATTCTAATGACTTTCTCTTTTAAAAGCCAAGCTTGGATGTACAGAAAATTAAACAAAAAGAGTAGCCCAAACTGGTAATTTCATACAGTACAACCTCGGTCAGCAGTGTGGTCAGTTTAGCCCAGCAAGTACAGACATACTTGATCCTTTGAAATTATTCTTCCCTTACTGGTTTACATGGGGGTTTAAATCAATTTCCAGCAACAAAGAAGTCTCCCTCCCCATACGAGAAGGTGAAGGGTTACTACAAGCTTCACTGCAGCACAAGGCAAGGGGAAGGCCCCTTTAGTTCTGTTATTATACATAATGTTTTACTGAGATGCATATGGATCACAGAAACATATGGTAAAGAACAAACACTTTTTACCTCATATGGACAAGTTGTGTACATAACACATCCAGATGATCAAGTAATTCATATTCATTTTTACCATCTCTGGTATCACTTTTACGAGTCGAACCATTTTTACCACTAGTTTGGACCTCACCCTGCTAAGTGCTAATGCCTTCTGGAGTTTGTGGACTATAGGAATCTCACATTCCTCACCAGACTTTGGGAAAGGAATCATAATTTGAAGACAACAGCATTTATTATTTCATTTTTAACATCTCTTCCTGTGCATCATGCCCTACTTAATGTGACAATTGCTGGGATGATTGACATGAGCCACCAATACCAACGGGGTACAATAGAGCGAACGTGTCAGTGGAAAAATGTCATTTTGCAAAGCTGTAATTTTGAAAGCTAACCTCCAATTTCAGAAAAACATCTTCCAATAACAAAGCCATCACGTCAGGTTATACTGTTTATGAGCTGAAATTTCTACATCAAATTAAAGACTTGCCCATGACTGACAGCAATATTCAGGTTCATACTGACAGACATACAACTGATTTCCTGTAAATTTCCAAAACATCTTAATACTTTAAAATCACCCCATGTGAATTTTCAAGGTTTTAAGCACTGCAATATTTTTTTTCCACATGAAATATGGGGCAAATGTACTGAAACATTTTTCAACCTGTGCCATTTCAGCACTCCACCAAGTCAATATCATTGCTTGCAGGTTTAGTGTACCTTAACTTGGGTAGTACAGACAAGATCTTTCTAGAGGTTGCTTAGCAAGTGCTACACGTACTGGTTGTATCTACAGAAACTCTGAGCAGTGTGCACTCTGCGAATTTAACAGAGCCCTTCATCCAGTAAACTGCATGGTGCTTGGCACTCTGCAGAAGTCAAATTCATACAAGTGAATTCAGGAAGGATCGACAAGCAGGTCCAGATGCACTAATGGTGGGACTAGAGCAAGAAGCAGCTCGTGTGAAATGGGTAAGCTGCAGTTCGACCGCGTGCGTATAGCTAGACCTAAAAGTTTACCTCAAACATCCCTTTGCCACTGTCCGCATTAAAAGTCCTTTATACTGGCCCCAGAAACATTCAGCCTCAGCCCAGAGAACCTGCTGAATATCAGGGCCTGAACTGAACCCAATTCTCATCCTGTCCCTAGGAGTAGCTCTCACACTCAAACATTTTCTAGCTCCTCCCCTCCTGCACCTCTCCTAGGCAACCAATTGATGGAGGGACTGAGCTCGCTCATTTGATTTGCCCCTTCAGCTGACCACCTATCCTTCATTTTGTTGCCAGAGGTTGAGTCAATCAATCAAACGTTTGAAGAGCAACAAAAAGCAGTGCACGTGTTAATTAAGCTTTGTTATTTTCAGCTTGAAGTAACCCAGTCTTTTAAAGCAACTGAAAACTTCAAAAACTAATAAATTCCAAAAGCCTCTCTTGTTGTTGCGTTGTTAAAGACTGCATTGAATTGCATACCTAGAATAATCAAGGAAGTGGGCTTTGACTTCCAAAACCTGAAATTAGCCCAGATCACTGCTTTTCTACTTGCAAGCTCAGTAAAAAACGACAAGAGGAAAAGTGCTCCTAGAAAGGTTTTACTGGCTATGCCAACAGCGATGGCTTGGCAGTTATAGGCACCCACTTTACAAAGCTCAATATTGCAAAGCAAAGCGTAGGGCCTGGAAATATGATAGCAGGATAATTTTTTTTTTTACAGGGTTATAAAGTTTTGAGGTAAAGTCCTTACTAGAATTTTCTGAAAATCTCCTCCAGATTTACAATGCTGTTGAAAAAAACTGTATTCTCTTTGGAGCTTTACTGTACTGGGTTAATTGTATAGCTTAAGCTGAAGAGACTGTAGGAGGATGTAGGAGAGAGACAAAATTGAAAGAAAAATGAGATAGAGTCCTTTAAGTTTTGGAGGAAGCCTGGATGAAAGCTTTAGGAGAGATCCAAAAGGGAAGATTTACTCAAAGAGTAAAGAGCAGACATTTGCTGCAATTTGACACAGAGGCCATTGCCTGAAGAATGCAGAATTGGCAGGCGTGTGGTAAAGACAACAGGAAAAGTTATTCTTCAAAAGGAACGGAGTTCTGAGCAGTGGAAGGTGATGGGCTACATTTACAGGTGATGGTTTAGTGTTCTAAGCTTTCTCATTGTTTCAGATCCGGCTCTGTATACCTGGTGTCAGATAAAAACCGCGTGCCTTCCTGTAACATTTCCAAAACCAAAATGGAGAATGGAAGTAATTCTAACACTGTCTAAAAACAAAGCTATTCTAGTGCTAAGAAACATGTAAATATAGACAATTAGAAGGACACTGCTATGGAAATAACCAGAGACCATCAGCGAATTATCTATAGTTATTCATAGAGGTCTCCTGACTGTAAAATTGTGTGAAAATTAAACAACGTTGTATTTCAAGATTCACCCTAAAGTGATACAACTTTGATTAAAAGGCTTCTATTGACACCAACAGTAAATTAGCTTCTCTTTCAACTGAAAACAATTAAGGGCAATTAAGGAAAATTATATATTCTCCTAGGTGGCCACCGATGCCTAAACCTTACGAAGGCTTTCTAAACACTTTCTGCTATTACACACTGAAAATGTGAATAAGCCACTGAAGTTCATGAAACATACTACAGAAGTTTCAAAAATATAAAGAAAACACTAAGATCATACGGTGTAAGCTTTGACAGTATGAAAGAACTTGAAGAAAAACTGGTACCTTTAATCTTGGGACACACTGCTCTGTTTTCAAATTAATAACAAGTGAGGATGAATATTTGCTTACATTTCATAGTCTAACACACTACACAGCAAAGTTAGAGAAGATGAGTAATCACTTGATCTTCAGTGGTGTGTTGGAAAATTTTCCAATCTCCTGTCTTCAAGCACCAGAAGATTTTCATAATTTACATGAGAAACGATTCTACCAATCTCAAACACATAGGAACACGCCCCAGGGTGTCCAGAAGATTTTTATATATCTACCCTGCATGAAGATTTCCATATGTTAGAAGTTGCTCTTGTACTTTAAGCACATTTATCAAGTTGCAATTTTCCAAAGTATGAGAATGATAAGAAACAGATGACAGAAAATGCTTAAGCCCTGGATGGGTGAGGATTGCTTGTACATGTTTCCAGTGTGCTAATCACAGTGTCGAACCATTTACGGTAGTTTCTTAAAACCAGAGAAATTTGATCTTACACAGAAGAAGCTTCTGCCATAAGACATTTATCAAAGGCCTACTGAGAGTAAGGATTTGAAAACCAACTGTTTGATCAGAAATGTAATTTTTATCTAGAAGTACATTATAGTAAAACAGAAAAAAAAATACAGAAAGGATTTCTTTCACATGTTGGTTCTTAAATACCTGACTTGAGCAAACAAAGTTACTGTAACCTAACTCAGCTACTTTCTGTGGAGAAAAAACCTACAATGTTGGCCTTTCAGGAAATTATAAGGAATATTTGAAGAGTTGAAATGAGATAAAGGCCAGATATGGACTGTTAGATGAAAAGTATTCTGCTCTGAAAACCCCATTAGAATGTGTGATCTTGCCTCAGAAGTTTTGTGCTAGAGAATGGTCTAACGTTCTTGCTTCGAGCTCTAGCTGTCTTGATTCCAAAAGACTTAGCAAGTTCCTACCTCAGTTTCAGCAGTGGAAGAACACGTCCATCAAGCAGACTTCATATTGCAGAAACCTAGTAAATAACGAGTCTGCTAGAAAGGAGCTTCAAATTAAAGTTAAATAATCTCCACACATATGACTGAAGTCATTTAAACTGATAGATAAGACAGCTGAATCCTTAGACTGGTATTGTATATCTCAGGACAGTAATGTAAACCTGAGAGAGGCATAAGTAAAAATCTTAAGGGAAACACTGTTCTAAACTTTCCTTATGACATTGTTCTGCATTTCTCTTTTTTTTTGTCATTAAGTAAGACAGTTTATCCCACATTCTTTCCCGTAGTTCCATATTACTGTGAAAATTTGATTCCTAGACGAGGTGCACTTGAGGATTTGGGGTTTGGTATGAGCAACAACATACACGGGGGATGGTGAAGAAGGGACCTTATGATTCAGGCAGAGTCACCGAGGGTTAACCCCAAAATATATAGATGCAGCCACAGGTGAGAACAGCAGCATTCAGAAATAGTTAGCAGAGATACAGATGTCTGTGCAGAAGTAATAGTCTGGCCTCTAAGTTCAGGTGAAGAAGATACACTCGCTCTGCCAGTGAGGCTGGATTGCCCTCTCATGTAACCGGTGACCAAACCCAGGAGAAAGGAGAGCAGCAAAACTGATGGGGCCCAGACAGGCTCCACAGTCTGGTGAGCAAAGACACACGTGGACCATTTTTGCTCAGGAAAGCAGCAGAAGTTTAACAATGACTGTATTATTGTAAGCAACTGTTCAAGTACTGGATATTTACATTTTGGAAAAGAAGACTGGTGAAGATGATGAGCACTGAACTACCGCTCATGTCGAGTTGAGCCAAAAAAACCCCAGAGAGATCTCTCTGGTTTAGACCTAAAGAAGGTGTTACCTAAAGTTAGAGATACTCCAAATCTGCCAAGTTCTGCAGAGGTCCTGTTTGCTCCATCGACGCTCCTAACGTGTTTGATCTATACCCTCGATGCATGACCAGGTACTGCCGCTAGGTAGAAATACCAGTGATTCTCATTTTTGTAAAGTACAGGATGTGTGCCTCCTTTTGCCATCCTGGGGTATATATATGAGAGGCAGAGGTCTAGTACAGTTATCAAAACTTAAAGAAAACCGTGACAAACTGTTCCTATTTTGATAAAGTACGTTAGGTCATTAGGTGCCTGAAATCAGACGGAGAACAACAGGAATGAGAGGAAAGAACAAGCTGCTGAAATGCTAAGTGTAGCTGACTCAGACAGGTTCCCTGGTAACAAAAGCAGTTACATTTATAAATATGCTGCAGCCCCCATGATATGGATTATTTCCCATTGTTTTTAAAAAATGGCTGCTTTAAAAATAAAGATTGAAAAAAAGAACGAATTTTTGGCAAGACATACTAAGAATTATTTTCTGCCCCCTTTGCTCACACTGAATTATCGCAGGACTATTTACTCTGAGAAATGAAGTGCTCACTGTGAGTATAAAGGGAGCAAAATCTCCCTTCAAAATGAGACGCCACCATTAAAATGAAGATATCCAGCTTCCACTCGCACCTTTAGGTTCCTTTTAAACAAAGCATTTCTAATAAAAATAGTCTGCATATTTAGTGCAGTACATAAAAAGGCAATAAAGTCCAAGGTTGTAGGTGTTTTTACATAATTTTAATTTATAATATAATAAAAATACACAATACGTAAAGTACTGCTAAAAATGAACTTTTCTCCTCTCGGCGTTAAGGTAAGTATTAAGAACTCTATTCACATTTGGATAACTCTGCATTTATTTTAACTTTGTTATAAAATAGCTACCAGCCTCAACCATATCAAAATATTATTTGTACAAAACCCCATCTATCTTTGATACCAATATTCTTCCATATCTGAGTCCTATCAGTCACGACAGCTCTCTGCATAAAGGTGCAACTCGCTTTTAAATCCTCAAAATGCATATAAACTTTATTACTTGGTGGCTTAGATCCATATACCAGAAGCCCAGCTAGTAACAGATCTACATTTCAGAGAGCATCTTTTAGAACTAACACTCCAAGTACTAGTTATCTACCAAACTAATGACAGCAATTAAGGGAGCGGTTTTTAAAAACATTAATGATAGGTCTAGTTTGCAGAATTGCAACAAGGTTCACCAAGCCTGGTATCAAAACAAACACCCAAACCCAGAAGAACCCTGGAAGTCAAATTTCTCCTCCAACTGCTGTCTCTTCCTAAAACTGTGAGACTGGCAACAAAACCCAAGAATCACCAAGCCACCTTTGGGCTTCATTCCCCACCTACACCGTCCCTTCCTATGGAAAAGAGATGCATCTGTTCAGAGCTTTCCCTCTCCACCTCTCCCCCGACCTTCCTCACTGCGTTTCTCCCTGCTCTCTTCAATTCACTGAGCAAAGCAGCCCTGGTCCCTGCTGCAACAGCTCTCACCGATTACTCAACGTTGCAGATTTTCTGGCTTTTCCCAGTCCCCCCAATTCAATTAATTCTATCCCTTCTCTCAACTCAAGTTCGACACCTACCCATTCACCAGCTCACCAGTCTGTACCATAAACTTCTGTTTTGTCTTCATCCTTGCATATACTTCAACTGATGTTCCATAAACTTTGCGGTCTTTGCTCGTTTCCTCTCCTAGCACTGGAAGGAGCTGCTGGGCTTCTTCCACTGCCTCTTCGCACTTCTCTTCTAGCCAGACTGGCATCAACCTGCATCTTCCACAAATGGTTTACTATAAAGATCTCTGGCTCTGGAAAGGTGGGTGCTTTCTGCTTCCCTTAGTATCTCTGATCAGACGTCCTCCCTGCGCAGCACAATGACGGCAACAGCCGGGACTGAACAGAGAGCTGGAACCGAGTGAGCCGAGGAGGCACTGCGGGGTCATTACTGCTGCTCCTACTCATAATTACTGCGCAATCATACCTTGTTTACTGTTTTACTTAAGTACACTATAAAATAACAAGTGGACTAAGCAACACGTAGGACACTCCAGACTGGGATTAGATACCTGCGAGGTCCCCAAGGAGGTTCAGTTCCAGGAAGCTCCCAAAGCTGCAGCCAGCTGGGTCCGCAGCACACACCTGGTGAGCGTCGCTAGAGACTGGGGAGGAAACCCAGAACGGCCCAGTGACTTGCTTATTAAAGAGGAGTCTATCACAGCACATAGCTTACTTCAAATTTAAATATTACGGCTTGAATCTGGGGATTTAAAGATCCAAAATGGTTCTAATATTTGTTATATAAAGTTAGATGGGATGAATTGTTATATAAAGTTAGATGGGAGCCTTAATCTTGTGCGCTGGAGCACAAGACCACATTGCAGAAGGGAAGGCAATTACAAAAGCAGGTCCTCAGAGCATTTTAAGAGCTCCCTTCTTGTTTGCACACCTCCGTGTTTGGCAACAGTCCGAGGGCACTCAGGACCAGCAGCCCAGGCAGAGAGGGACTGGGTAGAGCAGAGCAGGAGGAGCTTGCCTGCGGGAGGACAGCCCAGCGTGATGGGAGCAGAGCTGAACACCCAAATGCAGCCAGAGGAAGCCAGATGCTTTCCCAGCTTCATGCTTAGAGGCAAGAGAGGTGCTTAGGCACAGGGCAAAGTGATCACTTGTTCACAGGAAAGACGTGGTGAAAGCCCAGTGCTGGGGCTGGGAGGGGGAGTAATCCAGCCTCCTGTGTCAAGCTTCACTCGTGTAAGACCATTCAGTGTGGGGAAGCAGTGTGTCTGCACGGTGCAGGCAACTGGGAGTGAGAGACACTGGCTTGAAGCCCGGGCTGTCCATTGGGAGGAACTCGGGGAGGAAAAGGGTGGTTGAGAGTGCCTGCAGGAGCACTGTTGAGCAGTCTCATCTCAAGACAAGCAGCAAGTCTATTCCTGAGGACAACGGAGATGTTCATACACCAGTTTCAGGAGTAATACACAGTGGTACTCGTCTGGAAGAACAGCCCCAATTTTAAGGCAGAAAGGCATCAGCATGGTAAGGGCGATGGCAGTGGCTGGTCCCCCGCATCAGGAGGCTTGTGCGTCCTCGCGCTGAGGAAGCAAGGGCCCTGACTGCAAGGACAAAGCACGTGGCAATGGAGGGAGACTGCAAACCGGTGGTTCAGCTTACAGGGTCATAAGGGAAACTGAAACGCATCCGGAGCGCCTGCTGTCACTGCAAAGCCAGGTTTTGTATTGTCTACGCTCATTCAACTTCTCTTTTTCCACCTCCAAACACCGAGCAGTCATTCCAGTGAGCTAAGTGGTGGTGGTAAACATAGAAAAATTGTTACTTTGCACAGCAATTTGTCAGAAACAGCTTGTAATTATTGCAGGAAGAACACGGAGATTGAGTGAGAACAGATTGAGTGAGAAAACACTGTAGAGGGCTCAAAAGAAGTACCTGAGAAACTGACACAAAATATGACAAGCTGGGACAAACCGTCACGATTTCTGAATTCCATGCGGCTCGTCACTGATCAGAAGGGATCAGGGGAATGATCCGAGGATGATCAGATCCTTTCACTCAGTCTTGATTTTGGTTTATTAAATATAAGACCAATATTTTAATAAAGTGCTGCTGCTGTGAGACATCCTCTAACAAAAAATACTACTATACTCCTTGGAGGAACTAGAAAAATCTTGCAAAATGTTCATTAAAAGAGTCGTGTTTCTGAAACATCCCCCATTCCCACCAAGTTACTAAAGCACTGCTGGTGTGGAACAGCAGCCAGGTTTTGCATTCTGATGTTTTTGCGCTTTATAAGTTGGTGCTTTCTTCAAAATTTCTTCGGCTTTCTGTTTTGTGTATGAGACAATTGTGCTTATCCGTTTCACGTACTAATGATGAAAGCTGAAAGAACGGAAAAATGAAGAGACCTTCCCTGGAAAAGGTTTGGCTAGCCTCTACCTCTTTCAGCAATATTCTAGCAACAACGCTCCCTCTGTCAGGAAACAAAACGCTGAACTCCCAGGTGCAGGTTGCGAGCCCTCGGTTTAGCCTTGCTGCAGCCCATCTCTGCTGCGGGTATGGGAGGCACAGGTTAGCCCACAACGAGAAAATTTTGCAGAGTTCTGAACGGCTTTCGTTTAACGCGCCTAATCAAAGAATTGCAAATGAACAGCAGCTAGTCAAAATGCAAAATGCCCCTGCCTGTCCAACCCAACATTTCTAAACTGGATATTTGCAACCCAAAGCCCGGTAGTTGAGCAGCAGCAGTCGGTCCCAGGCACAGCCCAGTGAGTGGACAGTGGAGGGTAAGTCCTACCCATGGTTTCGGAGACCGGTGCAAACTGGTAAATAGCTTCGCTGATTCCTAACAACCCAGCCTCGTGGCGTGGCTACTGCGGGAGGGGATGTGAGCCAGACTCTTACTCATTCCTATTTGCAAGCATGGGTGCATGTGAGTCCAAAACCGCTTCACAGGGAGCTTTTTACAAGAATGAGAAGTACATTTAAGAAAAATGACATTTGAGAAAGTCACAATCTGTTTGCCAGTTTTTCCTCTTCCTCTGTCTATCAATTATCAGCAAATGTCTTATTCACCGCCCATTCTTTGCCTTTTTTCAATTCTATGTGAGCTTTTCCTTTCAGCCTTCAAAGTATTTGAAGGAGTCATTGATTTTTCTATATAATATATTAATCTTTAATTTGCTTTAATATTCACATTACTGTCAAAAGCAGAAGCTCCTTTGCTGAAGCCCGTGGTACTGCCAGAAAAACTTTAAATTTAGCTCAGTATATATACATATATTTTCCCTGCTTCCCACACACATAAAAGCTGCACATTCTAGTTGGAACTTCCTTTAAACTCTTTAATTACACAGGTTATTTAGTCTGGCTCTTTCCTTTCCGATTACTTTTTAACTAAATTAAATGTCTGCCTCTTGCTGTCCTTTCTACATTAGCAGGCCCATTATTGATTTTTATTATCTTTCCAAAGAGAAGGTTTTGCAGCTGATTGCGATTTACACTGGAAGCAGTTCACTTATGCTGAGAATTCATGCTGCCACTGAGACTGCTAAAGACGGTTTTCTTGCAGCTCAGCTATACCCAGCACTGAACCGGGTATTAGTGCGAACGTTACACAGCTTTGCAACGGAAAACGAAGACGAATACACAAACACTTCTGCAGCATAAAGAGCACAATGATGTTGCTCATTTATGAAGCACTCTTGTACCAAAATATCTCCTCATGAAAGTTTATCATTTACCAGCTAGCTCCCTAAAGAGCTCCCTATTTGCTCTCCAGTCTGCAGCGATGTTTGCAGAAGCGAATGTGTTGCTTCTTTCTGTTCACTCCCAACCAATGTAGGGGAAAGCAGGTCAAAGGGAACGGGGAGAATGAGGGAGAGAAAAGTAGTGAACACTTTTAGATCATGTTTGGTTGGCCTTTTGCCAGCCTCAGAGATGATAATGAAAAGGCTGACAAAGGATGCTTCAAGTCCAGAAGCGTCAGGACAGTTGGTCACCAATGCATCAGCTGCAAACAAGGAAAGGCTCAACTCTTAACAGCTACAGACCAGGTTTTCTTTTTCTTTGTTGGCTACATCCGAACAGCGAGCCTCTACACAGCAGGGTGCGTCAGTGATAGCTATTGTTTATGATACATTCCTACCTGAACGCTTCAGAGACCCGATTCCTCATTGATTATGCCACTTTCCACCCCCAGCAGCAGCATCAGAGCAGAGGAATTTCAGACTGAAGCAAGAACAAAAGCCTGAAGTAGCACCACTGATTTTTTTTACCCTTACATTGCAAGTGTATGGTTTTTTCTCAGCTACAGTTTGGAATCCCCGAAGCACTGCATAAATGGTCAAAACCAGATGAAAATGAGAACATAAATTGATGTTTGAGAGACAAAGCTGAAGAGGAGCACATTTCAAGCAATACATGGTTGACAGCGGATTGAGAAAACTACAATTAAATACAAAGCCTCCCGACAACCCTACTGAAAACAGAGAACGCAAGACAGTATAGGAGATTATAAATCTAATGAGTGAGAATACACAGCAGATTACAGTAATTAGGACCCCTGCAATTGTCCCAGGTATCTATACAGTTGGATAAAAACACATCCCGACAAAGAATCGAATTGTTTTGCAATTTAGGCCTTCACAACCTATGGGATTTATATAATGGGATGCAAACTTCTCCATCTAAATTGACCAGTGTTCTCAAAGGATGCAGACAAATCTCTTTGCTACTTTATAAGACTGGAACCTCATTTTAATCAGGGTTGTGGGTACCATCGTGACAGTCACAGAAATAATAGCAGTTGAATTCAAAGATATTTGGTGTCATTACAAACTAACCAGCCAGGTAACGACTGTAGACAGTGCAATGGCCTTTGCCCAAACCCTGCTACAATTTTCACAGCAGCACCATGCTTACAGTTGAGCAGCTCTCAGCCTTCTGCTAGAAACAGGCAATGTACGCAGCCCTATCAACGCAAGTTCTGAACACGTGCTGCCCACAATACACGCAAATCACATCGATCACCGTACAAACAGGAAATGTAATTTTGCTTTTTCTGGAATATATGCGTGGTATCAATAAAGTCACCCTCTCAAACATATGGCCTGTGAGTTGCTGTTCTAAATCCCAAGGAGCTAAAAATCCCAACTAATATTTCTTCTCTTTTCTGCAGAATTTCTAGAGTGAAAACAAATTTCAAAGCAATTTCTTTTACTGTTCTCTGAGACACACGGATCATCCTCCCTTGTCTCACAGTAAGACTTCTTGCTTCACTGGCAACTGTACCTTTAGCTACATGGCGCACGGACTGTAGCATGGAATGAATACCTTTGGCTGAGCCCGTTCATTACAGCACGACCATTCTGGAAGCTGTAAAATTCATAGTTTTATAGCATCACCAAAACATATCAGATTAACGCAATAAACATTGCGGTCCATCACCTTTCTTCTCTTTATTCCCTTCTGTTCCACTGTTACTGTTTCTTTCCATCATTTCCGTGTTCTCCCTGGCTGTTATTGTCACGTTGGACCATTTTCCTCTTTTCCTAGTAACTGAAAAATCCAAGTACATCTAACTCAGTGGAGTTTACACTCAGCAGCGTACAGTGCCATGTACACCAGATGGCAGTTCACATATTTAAGTGATGTAATGTCAAGAGGTCAAAGGCATCGCTCTTTACATACCAACCTTTACATTTAAGTTAATCTGATCTGCCTAGGGGACTGGAACATATCCCTGGGTGATTTCGTGGCAGACCTTCCTTAACTCTCTCACCAGCCACCCCTTCCCTCCTCCAAAGCAAGCTCAATGCCCCTAATTCAGACCAGCACATGTTCTCCTTGCATCCCTACAAACCTTGTGCAACGTTCAAGGCCAGATGGACAAGACCAAAAGGAAGCTACAGGTTTCAAGCATGGCCTTCAAAATGTGGTGGACATTTCCGCTTTTACCAGAAGAACTTGCAGTGTTGCAGGATAAAATTGTTTGCCATCTAGCCCCTAGTATGTCATAGAACGTGATTCACAACACTCTGTTAGTACTGTTTATTAAAATTGCATCAGTCATTTCCCTTCAAAAAAGATGATGTGCGCAGTTTTTCATGCTACACCAAACACTGGAAGAACAAGATAGAGAGACGCGCTTGAATTTGCATGAAGATTGCAAGCTGTTGTTCCAAAGTAATTCTGAAGCGGTGCGCCCTGTGTGTAGGCATTTGATCTGATCGCAGTTCTACATATTGAGTGTAACACGTACAAAATCTATAATCGGAGTCTGTTTTCTGAAAAGAGATAAATAGCTTCTTGCTGTTAGCAGAACAAATGATACATTTCTGGACAGGGTCTTCCAGGCCATTTCTTCATGTAAATTGAGTCTTTTATTTTATCCAATAGATATGTAGAATTGATAACGATTTTACAAAGAAATGCTTAAACGCCTTTTCTATTTTAAAAAAGCTACATTTTGTAAATATATCTTTTTCTTCTTCCCCCTGAAGCATAAATGCTGTATTTTACTGCTTACTTAAGCGGCATTTATATTTTGGGATTGATTTGTTATTGCATAGCTGCCTGCATCAATTTGCCACTTCTAGACAAACACCCCTGTTTCTGGGGAGTTATGGCTAGGTTCAGTTTTTCTTAGCACTAGCTTATACTTTTGCTAGTCTATATACTTAAAAGGCATTACCGCATTTCAGATGGGAACATCATAAGAAAAAGCTCCCTACACAACATGGAACCACCCAATAAATCAATTTCCAGTGTTCTCTAGTCTCCTCAAGCACTGACATTCCAGAGGAAAAATAAAGAAAAATTGATGGATTTTGTTTGGGTTAAGTTTTAAATTTTAGTGTCAATTTTCTCTGGCTGGACAGATCAATTTTTCTTAGGAATTGCTCATGTCACTTTATTCTAGAGGATGTAGTTCACAACAAACAGCCGACTCGGAGCTATTCACCATTTCTTCTACTCCCAAAGCAAGTTAAAAATTTCCCCAGTTTGTTACCTTTTCATGAAAACTATAGATGAATGAGAACCTAAAAGCAGACCGCATCTGCCCACTCTAAAAGTTTGGATCACAAGTGCTGTACTTTTCCCAACTCTAAACCTAACAAACCCAAAATATAAGACAAATAGCCACAGCAATGCAATAACGTACAAAAGTATAGAATAACAAGTGTCTAATGTGCTAAACCTCTCCCTCTGCAGTCTCTAGCAAGAAGGAAGCTGGCAGCAGATCCCCAAACCGTGACTTCCACCCCCAGGGAAGGGAAGGGAAAAAGAAGAAAAAGAAAAAGAAAAAGAAAAAGAAAAAGAAAAAGAAAAAGAAAAAGAAAAAGAAAAAGAAAAAGAAAAAGAAAAAGAAAAAGAAAAAGAAAAAGAATGGAGTAGAATAAGATGATGCCCAGATGAGATTGCTTAGATGAACACCTACAACATTCAAAATGTAAGCTAAATAAACAAGGAAATTAACGTAAGCTAGGTAAAAACAAGAGTAGAAAGAAGCCAGCCATTAACATCTCCCTCTGAACCGTGAAAACTCTAGCAAGCAGCGAGATATTCAGTTAGCAATTTCACTAAACTCTAACTGTATCTCAAAACCCCAGGTAAATCATACATGAGCACAGAAAATGCATGCTATGCAGCCAGAGGAGCAATACATCAGAGCCGATTACACCGCATTAGCACACTTTCTGGAAATGGCAAATTGCCGCAGATGTCGGCAAAAGCGGAGTCTAGCTCCCAACTGTTCCCAGCCTTGACACTTACACCCCTGTTGCTGAAAGCAGCCCACACAAGTGCTCAGGAACCCACCAGTACACATCAGTCAGAAACGAGGGATGGGAATCTAAGTGCCAAAGCACAGCCTCGTGCTCTGGAAATAACGGACTCCTGCAGGCCATCAGCCTCGGCAGTCTCTGCTTTTCCTAATGCTAACCCTAGCCCTGAATCACAGCAAACCCTGTTGCAGGAAGGGGCCCCACTCAGTGCATCCTCATGTCAAGTGATGCTGGCCTTTGGCATCCTCCTCTGAAACTTGCAGATGTTTACAGGCAGCCAAACTCTGCAGCTCCTTCTTTTCCTAACCGTGACCTGACTTAAAGTAACCCTAACGCTTCAGGGTATGATTGCGCATACAGAAGTAGAAAGGAATCACAGGGTAATGCAAACGCAGACTCCTGTCAGCAGCCAGCCTTGGCAGTTTTTACTTTACTACCCCTACGCCTAATCCTGTCCCTACAGCATACTTACATAAGCAAGAGTCTACCATCTTCAGAAAACTCTTACCTTCTAAAAAAACCCAAACAAAACCCTGAGTACGTGATGCAAGGGCTATTAACAACTACAGACACCAAGAGAACAGGAACCAGGCTCGCAGACTTCTGACGTCGTTTCACCAGAGACAACTGCTTTGATCCTGTAAATCACAGCACCCACACGGCACCTGCCCACCTGCTCTTCTACACCAGCGCGGGCAGCGAATTCTAGAAAAGAGCCACTGTCTGTTCCTTCTAATCCCTACAAGCAGCCTCTTCATTTCTTTGTCTGTCCTTTGAAACCCATGTGCTAAGAACGGCACCCTCTTGGAAATACAGGGATTTTACTGCCTTAATTTTTCCAAGAGTAAAAAAATTCTCACTCTAAAAGATGCTGTGAACCGGCTGCTCCCCATTGCGCATTCATGTCATGGCCTGTCTTTCAAACGGCTTGTTCTCACACCTCTTGGAGTAACAATATTGAGTAACAAGATGCATAAAAGCAAACAGATGAGCAAGAGATAATCAACAAGAGCTTTAAAAAGTAGAACCATATATAGCATCATATTGTACGTATGTCTCTGTGTGTATTTTTAATACATTTATACATATAAATGCATACACACACACAGAATGGGTAAATAAAACAACAGAGTAGAGCTTATATTTCAATGGATCTATCGACAAAATTTTACACTTGCTTTTTTCCACACATTTTTTTTTAAAGCCAAAGTATATACGTCAACAAAGGAAGCTGCTGAAAACCAGCAGCTCCTCCTATCCATACGAGTCCACAAGGTAATACCTTGGTCCAAAAAACTGTATTTCCTAGATTTTTTCCAGTTCTGTCAGAGAGCTCATCTAAAATATCCCAACCTTGTGCTCTGTCTCTTGTACTGAGACTGAAGTAATTTCTTGCTGAAATAGGTTGAGTTAGACAGGCAATACGGGCTTTAGCTCATCAGACTCACTGGACAAACAGCATGCCACTTCCGTCTGTGTGACCAGCTGCAGAAGAATACCCATAAAACAGAATAAGTCTAAGCTGGTTTGTTTGCAAGACCCGGAGCGGGGCAGGGGGGAAGTAAAAAAAAATAGTGTGCCTAATACATGACTTACAGACATCAGAATTGTAACAGATCCAAGCCACTCAAACTATCAAAGCAATCGCATCCAGGCACATCTTCAATAAAGAAATATTAAAAATTACAGAATAAGCAATCTTTTTTTTGTGCTTCTCAATTAAGCTGGTATTTGAATATTGGCCTTTATTACATTTTGTTTCCATTATTTCTGAGAGTTAAAAAGGTCTTTGTTGGCATTGGGACTGTGATGTATGAACCTCGGCTACTATTCACATTTGGTATCCTGCGCGTGCCATTCTAGCTAATGGGAAAAGCATGAAAATCAATATGTCTCAACTAAGAACTGAAACTATCTAAATTGACCTATGACATGCAGAAAAATACACATTTCTCATCATTTTCTAAAATGGATTCTGCATTTTTCAGCTCTACAATAGTTCACGCACTGAAAACGTCTAAAATTTAACTATTACATTTGTGGTGAATGGCAGAACGAATGAACTATGTCCACTTTAGGACATTTTAATATCAGATGAATTTATACCGTCCAGCAGAATTAAGCGATACAGCAAAAGTAACTTAATCATGGCTGTTTCACATACCTTAAAAAATTCAGACCTCTAGGATCTCACATTTCATAGCCAAAACCTGTGAGCCATCACAAAAAGACAGCAGTCACTTTTGAAATTACAGGCTGCTAGCTATACATTACCAAATCATAAATCATTAATTCTCTTCCATTCATGTAACTGGACAGAGGTCTTTCTAGTATAATAAGCTAATAATAACTGATAGAATTGCTTTCTGCATATCAGTCCCTCCATGGCTAAAATTAGTCCTTGCCTGCTTATGTTCAGAAGGCTTGCACCATCCTGAATTTGGGAGTGGCTGCTGGGTTCATCATTGTCATCAAAAGTGAAGAATTTTGATAGTCCATGATGTAGAAATTCGGTAGTTCGCAGCTACGTGCTATCACCAGAGCACTGCAACTCTTGATATGTAAATAGTGCCTTCCCCCTCCCAACCCCACTAAAATCTTTATTTCCCTGAATGTCAATTAAGACAGACCTTTGGCTTCTTGCTGATGAATAATACATGTTTAAATCTCAGTTTGCCAGATCGATTCCACAAACTTCATACCTGTTTCTGTTGCTTCATCCAGAGACTATGCCACATGACATCTACTGAATGTTGTTGAGGGCTTAATAGAGATGAAATACTTGGCTTTCATCAAGTTTCTTCTGGTGTATGGTTTCCTTGAATTCTAGGCTAAAGGTCTGGGCAGCAATTTGGAAGTCCGATGATACAACTACACGTAAGTTGACCCCAATTCATGAAGTTACATTTCTGCATAAGTGATTACAAGCTAGAAGTCTACATCCAGAAAACGTCTTCCCAGGAACAGCTCTTGAATTTTTTTTTCTTTTAAATCTTCCCCAAAAATATGCTGGAAAAATTAACAGGCCAAAATTAAGAAATCTTTCCTTCCACCCTTTTCTTAGAGAAAAATTTTCAGTTTTTTATACAGTCAACAAGAAGCCAGAAGAGGGGTAAATATGCCCAGAAATCAAATAATGCTCTACACACAGAGGAAGAAGAAAATGTCCCAGGCTCTACATTTCAGCACAAAAGAACAAATGAAAACACTTGCCAACAATTTGTATGCCAAAATCAGAAGTCATAATTATAGGATTGTAAACTTACACATAACTATTAGAGGACAGAAGAAAAAGGTAAATCTTCAGCTTGCTTAATATATTAGTTCTTCAATAAATGTACCTATTTAAAGAACATAATCGTTCCATTTTACTGAAGAAAAGCAGTCAACTGCTTTCCATAATTACAACCAAAGAAAAACTTTGCACCCATTTCAAAGCCAAAGCTACATGAAGAGAAGCAAAACCCTGAAAGAAACCTTCCCCGAGAGTTCTTTCAAGGGCATGGGCTAAAGACCAGCATTTACCTGAAGTTATTCGCACAGAGATATGGGTGCTTTCAAGTGAGTGTTACAGTCAAATTGTTACTAATAAACATGCACCTCACACACTGCGCGTCTTGTAATCTTCCCTCCTGCCCACACTCCAGTCCTCGTTTTACATTTCCGTCAATTCATACAGACTGAAAATTGAAATCCTTTGCTTCATTCTTAAAAAGCTTTTTACTCCATATTTCAGCCAAAATCCTTTCTGCTATATGTACCTCTTCAATAAATATTGCTACTCTTTAATAAACGCTGCTACACTTTACCTCACATTTCTGTCTCCTCAGGTTGAGGCAATTCCCATGCAAGAACGGAGAACTTGAAAATGCAAATGAAGTAGGCAGAAAATGATTTATTGAAGCACCAAGAATTTAAACTATCAGAACAATACAGCGCACCCTGATAAATCTACAATGCCCCACAGGCAGTTGTATTTAAATCAAAGTGTTATCTAAAATAAGATGAAGGAAAAAGTAATTCAAAAGTATATTCTAGAAATATTTTAAATTGGCTTTGTAGACACACAAGGGTACTTGCTTTCTGCCGCATTAATACTGATGGGCTGATACAGTATCCGCAGAAGTCATGCAATTAGAGCACTATGAGATAGTGCCCACAGGACTCACTGAACTGTAGCATAGTTAGAAAACCAATACAAAATAGTCTAAAATGAGAGAAGTTTAAATAGTCAAGATACTTACATTCAGAATGATTGTTGACGCTTGGAATCAAGATTTCTAAAGACTTAACTTTAGTAATTAGATGCTTTAAGTCTAAATAATTTAATACATGCTGCCATGTTATTGAATTCTCTTCCTAAAATAAGAAGAGAATTTTTTATCAGATTCAACAAAACTTTACATCACATGATCTTTGGCGATACCTGCAACCTGCTTAAACCTGGGGGCTCCCAATATCTCATTCGAAATGCAGTAAGCTAAACCCCGCCCCCCATCCAAACCAGTATCAACCAGTCGAGAACAGACCTGCATCTGCACCAACACGAAGCAAACTTTGTGGGATTTTGAGGGCAATATTCAGTAGTTTTGCAGCAACAGAATTCTTACCAAAGTATTTGGGTTCTCTTCTATAGATGCTCTCTTTCCTCTAGGGGCATTATTTGTTAGAAGGAAAGATAGCATTTCTGCTGCAGCTTTAGTCCCTTTTTAACTTCACAGTTATTCTACATGTAGGTACGAGGGAAGTCCTTGTTTTAAACATGAACAGGCTCTTAATCTCTGAAAGAGCAGACCCCCAGCAGTTACCTTGTCTTATCTACTGCTTCACTGAAATAACACACACACCCCCGCAGATATACTGCATCAAGAGAAGGAATTCGCAGTGATGCTCAGAGAAATAAAATGTGAAAAATTCAGTACTTATTTCTGGGTGCACCACAGCTCTAAATACACCCAGTTCTGCCCTGGGCAAACAAGTATCCTCCCTCCCGCAGTTGCCTACATTTGGGGTCATGTCCCTATCTTGCTGCAGCAGCTCCCCGTTACGCAGCAAGGCCAGAGCAGGGCTGACTTCCCTGCCGTCTTCTTGGGGGTTCAAGGGCCCACAGAAAGCAACTACTAGCCAGTCAGTCCCTGCATTGAGCAGGGGGCTGCAGGGCAAATATACTAGAGACCACCTCCCTCTCCTCTGAGAAATAAAAGCCCAGCCATTCCTTCAGGATATCCTGGGGACAGGATTAACGTGCTCCACCCAGCTTTACTACAGACTTATTTAAGCTTCTGTACCAGAGCTGAGCCTTGCACTACGACAGCACGGGGCTTTTCTCCAGCTTGCTTCACTACTGGACCATCAGCAAACGTTGCTATTTCCATTAAGCGCAGAGAGAGGCTGCCAAGAGCCACGAACGATGCACTAGGTGCTACGCTACTGAGTACCATGTGCAAGCCAGGGCAGAACAGAGGCTGGAAAGTTCTTGGATTCTGAAACGGCTGTCATCGGGCTTAGTGAACCTACGTATGGTATCAACCTTAGAAACGTTTTTCAAATAGAGAGACAAAGGCAAGGAATTATAGCTAGGTCTGTTCTGTGTGAAAAGGATGAATTACAAGAACACTGCCAACTCTGTACTGAAGATGGTGGTCCAACTTGTTCACTAGCAAAATAAATAGCTCTTCTCCAAAACTCATGTGGTAATGTGAGCTTGATGAAGACTTGCTTGCTTTCTCATTTGC
This sequence comes from Steatornis caripensis, assembly GCA_013398225.1. NCBI lineage: Eukaryota > Metazoa > Chordata > Aves > Caprimulgiformes > Steatornithidae > Steatornis > Steatornis caripensis. The sequence continues at coordinate 375,839 of VZSC01014887.1, forward strand.
CCTAAACAAAGGATCTACTTTCAAAAAACCCCCCGAAAAACCCCACTAAACTTTTTAGAAACCGAAAGTATATACTGTGTCTACTCTATTCAGCAATACAGCCTGCTTCTTCCGGGAAGAAGGCTTTTTAAGCCTCCACTTCTTTGCCAGATGGCTTGATATCATTCAAAAATACCCAGAAATCAAAAGATACTTGGTCAGTAACTGTGATATTTTATTAATACTGAAAGATGAAGAAACTAGAAAAAGAGACATTTGATAAATGACAAACTACATTTATACATTCTTTATCCTATTATTAGCACACTTTAGACCTTAAAACTCCCATGAAGAAACCTTAGATCAGGACTGTAAGTTTAAACACCTGCAGATACTAGTTCTGCTGTACAAATCTGCTCCCCAGCTCTTCCTTACTCAGCTGAGCAGATGCAGATCCTCGTAAGGAAGGGTATAACTAACATCCTTTTCTCTCATCGCTCCAAAAAATGCAACTCAAGTACAGGAAATCGTTAGCTGGAGTAGGATTTTGGGGAGTCGCATATCAGCACTGGTATTCAACTCCCTCTTCCCAGAACTTTTCTAAAGGTCCACTAAGGTAAAACCACTCAACTAAGGACCTCTTACCTAACACCTGTACCACAGGGGAGCTAGATGTTAATGTGACAACAAAAATTAGAGGTGGTAGAATTTTGCATAAACTTACTGCCAAAGAGCTGAGTTCATCATCTTTTCCTTCAGAGGCAGGCAGAGGTTTGCAGGACAGACTGATAGTGGCTCGTTAACGCCTCCATTTCTTACGTAAGGAATGTCCCATTATCCAGCTTTAAAGAACTATTTATTTGGGCCTAGTTACAATGAAACACAAACAAACCATCCGAATCAGACCATATGGTTAAAAACATTTATAAAAGACACCTAGGATAACATGAAACAACCCCATAGCAGGGAAGGGAGCTCTCTGTCTTACCTAGTTGGCAACTGCAAGGTAGCAGTAGGGGTTTCAGCTCTCAATGACCCATGTCTGCCTAATGAAATGCCCAAGAGTGGATTACTCAGGCCTCTGCCTTAGGAAAGTCACCTGTAAGAAAGTTTCCCACAGAAAATAGCTGCAGAGGCCTTCCTTGGGCTAACCTCGGGGCATTCAGAGCAACTCTCCCTTGGTGTTGCCTTTGTAGGTTTAACAGCATCTCAGACAGATTCGGTCTCTCCTCGCCTAAACTCATTCTGTGCCTCCCTCTCCCAAGAGACACACACCCATCAGCTTTCTTAAATAAAACAGTGGTCAGATTCCTCAAATACACAAATGACTCTCTGTTAGACTGAGAATCACCTCACACATTTAAACGGGTAGTAAATTGTCTCAGAGGTAAAACTCTCTCCCATGCCCTCAGTGCCTTACAGGCATTCTTTGGTATGAAACGCATTTGCTGGAGCTTACAGCTGAAACTACACCCAAACCATCGCGATACAGCGGGTTTGGGGTGAATGATCCCAAATCTCCCTTTCTAACACCTGATTAAATTATCCTTTAAGCAAATTATTCTCTGCTGGATAGCAATTACAGAGTAACGCGTTTGTTTCTCAGCTATTGTGTATCAAGTAAGAGCCATGAAGATATTGTTGCTGCCACTTAGATATTGTTTCCCTAGAACGTAATGTCATTTAAATATTGATGAACGATCTTTCTTAGAAACTTTGCTCGTAACTGTAAAAGTATTCTTGAAAACAACTTGGCCGCTTATGGAACACAATCGATTGTGTCTTGGGATACAAGACCAGGGACATACAAAACTTTCACATTTTCAGTTAAGCTTTTCATTCTAGTAGTAAGTTAATTGGGACCATCTTTAGGTAAGAAAATTCTAAGGTGATAACTTGATGACTCTTCATTTCTCTAAAACAAAGTAGTAGATTTTCAGTATCATTCTTCATGGGCAAGAGTTTATCTTATTTAGCATCCCACCCAGGATCACCTACGCAGATTCACTTGAAGAGGCACAAAGACCGAAATATCTTTACTGCCCAATACAAGTCATTCTTCCTAAAAGGAACTCGAGATTTCAGCAGGAAAACAGGCAAGACACAGGGAAGTCTGACACTATTCATGTTACAGTTTATCTGTTTTTCTTCCAAAAGCACCATCTTCACTGAAAAAGTCAGCTCCGTTCCCGATATCTGACAATGCATTCTTCATGAAATTCTAAATTATATTAAAAAAACCTAAAACCTGTTTCCCCAAACAGAAAACTTCTACAATAAGCCAAAACAACTAGTCTTAGATGAAATAATAATGCAGCTTCAAAGGAAAAAATCAGCAATTTTTCTTTTCCTCTGTCATTTCCAATAAAATGTTTGCCCTTAGACTCAAAGTTCAAATAGTCTCATGAAAAGAAATACGGGAGATTCTCAAAACAAACAGGTGTTATACATTAACTGCTGAGGAAATTTCTTTTAGTAACACATGACTAGCAAACTAATTGAGTAGGTAGGACAAGTGCAAGCAAGCACTACCTAAATTTATGCACTGGCCTTTTTTCAAATACTTTTTTTTTTCCTTGAGGATGCATACTTTGCTCTTTTAAATACCCTTTGTTTTATCAATTGTCTTCCCATAGGCATTATTCTCTCTCAGGGCTGTAATGTCAGTAAGTTACCTAGATGCTGAAAGTGCAAGAAAACTTTGACATTTAGAAGCAAACTAATTATTTTGCTTTAGTAAATGCTCTGAAAGGCTGCAGAAATTAGCATCCTTTAGTACAAAGAAGTCAATGGTCTGGACAAGGAAAAGAATCCCAATGCTCTACAAAAGGCAGCAAATATTTTACTTTGCAATTTTTTTTTTTAATAAAGTAGATATTTTAACACACCAATGATTATTTTTAAAAGTTGTCTCATTTGTAATGGGATGATTTATTTCCAAAAACTGCTAGAACAGGAAAAGAAATTTCCATTATTTTATTTTTATGAAAGAGTTTTGTGATCTAAGCCCTGCTCTCCTTATTCTATCATACGCAAACTTTTGACTCTTCTTCATTCACAAACAGCTCCGGAGTCATTTCCTTGGGCCGTTGTTCAGCCCTGTGTTTCTTGTCACTGCTTTATCCAACCCTGCTGCTCCATCTGACACCTTTCTCACATCTGTGCTGAAAGAAGCAGAATTTGGGTCCTGTGAAGGGCGGTTTCTCACAAAACAATGACATGGAGCCTGAACAGACTAGACATAGCACACTTTGTATTCATACTTACATCAGCTCTGGAAAAAGAGGTGCAACAATCTCTTCTTTCAGCATCCTCAGTCCACCAATAATGCCTATTACTAGGGATACCTTGCCTTCCAGAGCTGTACTGACACAGACCCGTATACAGAACAGAATCTCCTCCTATGCACAGAGACGAGCTTTACCACTATGCAAACTTAAAAATACTACTAATAAACACAAGCAGCATTTTTCCTAACATTAAAATGTTACTCACACAAGCAGCACAGACAAAACCCAGTTAGATTCTATACAACACCACCACTGTCCATAACACTGTATGAAATTATAAAGCCACCAGCCCAAGCTTCGATGTTCTTGGTAAATCAATGTAACAAACTGATTCCAACAGTTAAATCAGTTCCACCAGCAAAATCACTGTCCAAATGCCCCTTCAGTTGTTTCTACATTGCGGAAAAAGTTGTAGCTCTGACAATTTAATTGCCAAGGTATTTCATTTAAGTAGGCCCACCAACGTAGTTACAAGTTAAGAAATACTTCATCCGCAAACTCGTTATGTTTAAAGTGGTTGTACTTAATATCATTACAGCATACACAAAAATTAAGTTGGTAGAAGAAAGCAACCACCGTGCTTTGTCTGGACCAAACCCTTCAAAACGATGAGAAGGTGTTCTCTTGTAATTTTAAAGTTTTGTGGTTGTTACTGTTGAATAGATAAGCCTCTAAGTGAATACAGCAAGCAGCTTTGTAGTCACCAATGGAGTCCAGTGACTCTAGTGTCAACTGTCCTGGAGTGACACATCTCTGCCGCAGAACAGGAAGGCATGTGTAGCACCTGTGTTCACCTGAGACACATCCAAGCAAAAAGATATGAAAGACAAGCATGCCTATTACAACAAAGCCCAAGATTTTAGTTTGCAGGGGGCTTCTTTGGATTAGTTTTTGAACGGATGTGGGTGCTGAGGTTACATTATACTGCAGAGAATATAATTCAGCTAGACTGTGAGAAGTTCACCAGGAGATGGTACAAGTCAGCCATCATCTTCTGCAGGGACTTCCGTGCTTTATGACAGGAAGAACATTTCCAATAAAACTGAAAGATACTATTGCCAATGTACAAATGGACCAACAAAAAATAGTGGATTAAATAAACAACAGAGGGCTACAGCAGCACAAGTTTTCAGGCCAAAGCCTAATAAAGTATACTACTGCATTTCCACATCATTACTGAATACGAGCAAATGACCATAAAGCAATTTTTTTTCTGACAGTTTTTTGCTGCTTCACACAAAACGTAGCCTAACTATGGCTTTGATAAATAATGACATATGCCACTAAGTGCTTTATAAACATTTAAGTTTTACTACCAAATTGCCTAACTGGTGCCTGATGAAAACATCAAAGGACAGGCCAGAGAATAGTCAACTGTTGTAGCACTAGGCTGGACCCAAGGGACATCTGAACTTTTCTACTCCGTGCTATACTCAAAATCACGCAGCTTGAGCCCACCCTGAAAACTGCAGTCACTCCAGTAGTGAGATCCAGTGACTGCAGCAGGGATGCTAAGTTTTTTGGCGGGTTGGGGTGGGGTTTTCGATTTGTTTATTTGTTTTAAAATGTAGAGCCATAGGGATTAGCAGTTAATTTATCTGGGGAATGCTGAGACTGCTATTGCGTAATCACCTTCACACCCAAATCAAGAAGGAACTGTGATGTGACTACTGAGGCAGCTACTGATCTATATGAAAGTTACACAATTCCAGCCCAATTCCAAATGCTGCATCTGATTGCAATTCTATTATAAAATAATGTTAGATTAAACTAAACTGATTTCATGCATAGGGCATTAGCACGGGATTTTAAGACGAACCTTTCTTTGACTTTTATTTTCAAACAGAAGTGTTCCAAATGTAGTGAGATTGTTTCCAGAGAAGAAAAATTTACTCTCATCAGTGTTAAAATTTATTTGAATCAGTCAAATTCTGGAAGTTTACATTTTACTTTTGCAAGCTTGATGCTGTGATATGCACACAAAGCAATTGATTCAGCGGGTTTCTGTGCCTTAAAATCTTACAAATTCCTGGATTAAGTCAATATTCATGTTGGATACAGTGAGAAAAAGTAAAATAAATATGTATACAGTAAGCTATTGCTTAAAGAATGCTGAAATATAAAGGAATAAATGGAGGAGACCAATAGAAATACGTCCTCACAGGGGCAATGCTTCTCAAAACCTCAAAGAAAGAAAGAAATATTCTTGAATATCACCTCATACAACATTTGCCAGAACCTTAACTATTGGTAACCTACAATAAAGCAATTCATCATTAGGCACCTTTTGTCTACTTCCGCTTTGCGGGTCAGCACTTGGCAGCCTCTGTGTTTCAGCTTTCGAGCCAAGAGAATACTCTAAACAGAGGAAGGGAAAGCATTCCCAAATCATAACTGTATAGCAAATGATCTGTTTCAGGAGACACTCCATTTTGGATGTTTAAAGTAAACATCAAAGCCCATCCATGAGGACAGCTTATTAGTATTGTTTATAAATCAGATCATTTATAAATTCATACTTGTAGGACCCTGATTTTTTGATTGCCTAAGCACGTCAGACTCTTTACTATTATCACACAGGTAGATACAAAGCAAACTGACCCACAAGCAACTCAGCCTTGGGTCTGCAGGCACGAGTCACGGAAGTAATCCTTACTCTTTTCAATTTGGTGATTTGTATCACTGACTGAAAACATAAAAATAATAAAAGTGCACCCACAAAACCATAAACTTTGACCCACAGTTGATACGTTCCAATCAGCAATCACTCTTATGCACTAAGGAATATAGTTTCTCTCCCTTTGCTGCCATCAGATCAAGTACCAAAATTTTCGTCAATGACAATGCAAATCTAATTTAATGAACTACAAGTTAAGCTGGTAATCCCCAGTCAATGAGATAGCCACCCAGGATGGATGCAATGAGTTACCCCTGAGTACACAGGGGGCCTGAACAGCTGGCTAGATGCTGAAATTTTGTGCAGAAAGTCAGCGAGATATCACTTAAAGTAAGTACTAGAGGCAACACGCTTAACAAGATCTCTTCTGGAAACGAAGGTATGGCTGACCTTCAAGCTCACTTTCTGCAGTTATAACATAACCAGAACTCATCAGAGCCAATGCAACCACTGTGAGTGAAGCCTTGCTAAGAACTATTCTAAATTCAAGGGGGATGTGTGTGAGAACTACTTAACCTACACTTAATTTAATAATTGGTCCTTTGTGGTGAAACATTCTTGGTAGCAAGCATTTTAGGAAGCCATGGGGGCCAAGTGATGAGGCACTGAGCATTTTCTAACCGACCTGGCAAACAGCTGTAACAGAACTATTTCAAAGTGCGAGTATTCCCTACTGACTTCCCTTTCCAACGCTGGGACTTTAATCAAGATCACAGCAATCCACATAGAAAGAATTTAGATATTGCTTGTTTGACTTTTAACTTGGAGGGGAAAAAAAAAGAGCAACTGAGCTGACTTCTGCCATCTGCATCAATTCAAGGACAAACCCACCTTTCTGGAGTTGTAGTCACTGTATGAAGGTAAGGCTAAGATTTGTTGTCCTCACAGAGCACTTCAAATGGCAGAATTTATCTGGATTGTAACAGCAATTTGTAACTCTCACCTCCACAAGACAGATGCTCCCTGAAACAAAGGGCCTGCTTTCCCCAAAAATGAGACCTTAGCCAACAAAGTGCATGAAGAGAGAAATACCACTAATGACATTCTGTTTTGCGTAAGTGCTGGAATCCTTATTTCAATGTTCTTACAGTCAACCTAACTTACTCAAATCATACCCCAATGTTTCAACAACAGTGTTGCAAAGCCGAAAATTCAGCGTTCGCAGTGTTGAATGAGATAAAGAAAGTGCTAGTGCATAAGCATATTCAAGATCTCGTCTCCAGATGTCTGCACATGACTCCATGTGAAGCTTACATATGCAGTTATTGTACCTACGTGTACTTGTACCATTATGTTCAGAGTAAGATTTTTGACATAGCAACTAGGACACAAAAAAAGTTTTGGTTTTCAATAACTCTAATTAGACAATGGAAACGAAGCCTGACAATTCTGCTATGGAAATGCCATGAATAGAGTTAAATTAGATGTAAAGTATAGAAGATTCTATTCTAGTCTAAAAACCCAAAACATTGATTTATAATTTGGAGGGGAGTAACAGTAGATGAGTATCCAGTCACCCCAGGGCATAGCTGTCTTTTCTAGAAAGCCTTTGTTCTAGAATTCCAGTGGGAGATTTTCCCTGAGATGTGGCTTTTAGGTATGACAACCAGTGCTTCCTACTTTCACCTGAGTCAGAAAAGCCAATATGCAAATAGTCAGAAATTAAATCCAAATCATTGACAAATGACTGTTTCTGAGACACTTGAAGTGAGTTCAGTCTCCAGAAAATAAGCTGCTGAGTGCTAATCTAGTGTTTTAAAAAACCAGCCTACCCAGGCAAAGTAGGAGGATGTCATTAATAAAACACTAGCATTTTGATTTTTCTTTAAAGAATATTCTCAGAGCTGAAGAACATGTCTTTAAATCTCCAAAGCACAGGCGGGTCATAGAGTTCCACTTGCTTGGAAACAACACAACAGTTTGCTACTTTCTTAATTCAGACCAGAAAGAATCTGGAGGAGGACAGCGTAACAGAATTGCAGGAATCCCTCAAAAGCCTAGCCAACATAAAGGTATAAAAGAGTAAAATAAATAAATAAAATGGTTTATTCCATGGATGTTCATGTTTAGGATGCACTTAAGGAAATGCGTTTCTAGGTGCTCATAAAAATAAACGCATTCAGGAAAACCTTTTCTGACACATATGAGAAACAAGCTGTAGAGTAGGTCCGGTGTTAAGTGTTACATGGATGTAAGGACTGCATCTGACAAACCACCAAAAGCATGGAATCCAGAGTTAGGGTTACTGTTATCCTTTAACTCAGTCTCCTGGTTGCGCTCCACTGTGGTATACAGGGTGTTTGACTCAGCCTTGAAAGTGAGAAAGTAAGATGAAAACATCTTATTTGCTTACCCTTAAGTTTGCAGTGAAAATGAGGGCTGACTGAAGACCTACAATAGCCCTCTATTAATAATAATATATATTATTAATAATAGCCATAGTGGCTTCTAGGGCCACTAGGAATTCAAATGGTGAGTGAAGAAATGAAGAAAAATTAAGCAAGACACACACAGTAAAACAGCCCAAAGTTCATGCACAGAATGAGGGCTGCTGAGTCGAACATGCCAACTCGGAAATCAGGTCTCAAAAATTACATTACATAATTACATAATATTGTGTGCAATTCCGGTCTTCTCTCACTCCCCCAGTACCATTTCATAAATTATATAGATGATCTGGAAACAGTTCAGAAAGCATGACAGGGACAGGCAAAGTCAGGAACATCTGGTGAACCGGTCAGAGTGAAAGGGACAAACGACAGAGCTGAGAAAGAAGTCTGGAAGATCATTAGTGGCGTAGAGGAGATACTGATTGTCCATCAAAAAGAGTTAAGGAACTTTGGATGAAAATCAGCAGGAAAAGCCAAACACGAAGTTCACACATGTTTTGATTCTGCAAGCCCTTACTGCAGAAGATAAGGATGCTGAAAAAGTACCTGGGCTTAAGGGAAAATGGGACAGGTTCATGGAAGAGCAGTCTTCAAGGGCTATCGAGTACAATGTCACTACCTTTTCCTTCGAAAATTCTTCCACTGAAAAGTGTTGGAGGTTGAGAGAATGTTCAGGAAGCTATCACACGATATGTTCACCCTATATTTTTCTCCTAGTCACTCACTTTGGCTACTACCAGAAACAGGACACTGGGCAAGAGAGACATCTGGCAAAACCAAGCATAATCCTCGTCCTGCTTTTAAATAAATATAGGTGGTGGAAATTGTCACCATGACATTATTTTATGGTAAATTTGGAGCACTTGAGTCATTTGGGAGCTGCTTCTAGTTTCTTTCAGCTCGGAATATTTGACATAAATTCCTTCACTCCTTTCAGTCAGCACATTTCAGCTGTGCATTGGATTATTCTGCTCTAACTGAATTGTTGCCTGGTTGCTGAGTCACAATGCATTAAAATGATCAAAGGTTTAAAAAAGAAAATAAAAAATGAATAGTCCTGTCCCAACAAACTTCTAACAAAGCTGCTTTCAGCAAGAGCTTTTCATAAAAGTGAGGACTCAGCTGCCACTCAGTTAAGTATTTCCAATGACCAAAAGCAGAACTTGAAATACGGGCAAAAGTATTTGTCAAGTACTTTTTTATTTGACCAGGACTGGTTGTGAGTCAAGTAGAGAGACAGATAGGAACATTTTTGCACAAATGGTAACATGAAATTGCAAATTATATATAGTCTTCCCACGAGCAGGCGCTGCTATTCAGACACACAAAGTACACTGAGCAACGGGCTGCGTTACCACCTCGCAAGACTTCCATAAAGCAAAACAATTAGCCTTAAGCAACAATTTAGATAAAAATAAGCTATACACTGTGAATATAACTTTAACATCATAAATAAACAGGACACTTAAGTATAGTCCTCATGTAAGAGTACTCTCAGAACTCTAAATTTAATGTGNCAGAAACAGGACACTGGGCAAGAGAGACATCTGGCAAAACCAAGCATAATCCTCGTCCTGCTTTTAAATAAATATAGGTGGTGGAAATTGTCACCATGACATTATTTTATGGTAAATTTGGAGCACTTGAGTCATTTGGGAGCTGCTTCTAGTTTCTTTCAGCTCGGAATATTTGACATAAATTCCTTCACTCCTTTCAGTCAGCACATTTCAGCTGTGCATTGGATTATTCTGCTCTAACTGAATTGTTGCCTGGTTGCTGAGTCACAATGCATTAAAATGATCAAAGGTTTAAAAAAGAAAATAAAAAATGAATAGTCCTGTCCCAACAAACTTCTAACAAAGCTGCTTTCAGCAAGAGCTTTTCATAAAAGTCAGGACTCAGCTGCCACTCAGTTAAGTATTTCCAATGACCAAAAGCAGAACTTGAAATACGGGCAAAAGTATTTGTCAAGTACTTTTTTATTTGACCAGGACTGGTTGTGAGTCAAGTAGAGAGACAGATAGGAACATTTTTGCACAAATGGTAACATGAAATTGCAAATTATATATAGTCTTCCCACGAGCAGGCGCTGCTATTCAGACACACGAAGTACACTGAGCAACGGGCTGCGTTACCACCTCGCAAGACTTCCATAAAGCAAAACAATTAGCCTTAAGCAACAATTTAGATAAAAATAAGCTATACACTGTGAATATAACTTTAACATCATAAATAAACAGGACACTTAAGTATAGTCCTCATGTAAGAGTACTCTCAGAACTCTAAATTTAATGTGAGATCACATGTATCAGTATGATATACATGTGTAAGAAATTAAGACAACAGAGGCTGAATACATTTTCCCTTTTTCAAAGCAAAGGCCCTACGCTGATGGGTGTTCACGTGTGTGCTTATCAGTTTACTTTTCTAACAATACCTGCGAGATTACAGAAATAATTTCTGTATTATGTGTGCAATGGTTTAAAGTTCTGACAGGATCTGTATAAATATCCATAAATGACTAGTCTGCGGGAAAGTGGGAGTTATGAGACTTCAGAAAACTTGAATAATTTTTGCTGTCACTCAGGTTTGGGCTGCTTCAAGAGTGTCTTATCGCAGTAGCATCTACTGCTACTTTTAAGCTATTGGTTGGTCCAGATTTCATGTTACAATATAAAATACTGACAAATCTGAAGTAGCTGGAAGTTCATATTAATTACAAAAATAACCCTACAAAACATTTCTTTTCAATTTGAAAAATTCAAAAGCCTAATTTGAAAAATCAATTGCTACAAAGAAATTATTTTCTATTACTTTTAATTTTATTCTTCCGATTTTCTACTATTACTTTACACGCATCTTTGTATTTCTTTTCTTATGAACACAATCTTTCCTGCAACTCCATATTTTAATTAAATCTTCATTTTTCCCAAAATTTTGTCAAAATTGTCTTCATGGGTTTCAAAATCAATTGTTGCTTGTTTTGACGTCCACCCTCTAAAACAAAAAAAGATTCAGAATTTTTATTAAGCAAAAATTCTGAGGTTTGAGCAGCTGTATTTTGAATCTGCACTCAACGTACATAGCAGAAGAGGATGGAAGAACACTAATTCAGTGTTTTTATGCTAATCCGCAGGAAGCAAAAGGAAAGCAAACGTTCCCAGAGTATTCTGTAAAATTCTGCAGTTCTTTTAAATAGTGTCCTTCATCAAAGGTTTAAATACAAATGTCGTAAGAGACACTGAACCAGTATTTCTGCTGTTAACACCTGGTAGTGAGGACTTTGAGAGGTCCTTGAAACTCGGTGATTAGAGTGCATTTAAAATTCGACAAAGCAAGCTTGCTAATGTTGAAACAAAACAGTATGAGAAGTCCTGCACTTCAACAGAAAGTGGGTTTACGTTACAAGGTGCAATGCCACGCTATGCTGAACATCTTGGCAATGCATAAGTCTAGAGGTCAGTGAGGATAAAGTTATATTGCTATTAGAAAACTATAATTCAACTAAAACGAAAATGTTTTGCTGGAACCATTTTATTCAAGTAAAATGTCAGTTGCAAAACCCTTCGCTGCTCCAAATGCTTAGTTGGCTACTAGGAACAAGGCCAGCAGACATTTTAGGGTAGCCTCTCGCAGTCTCTCCTACCAGAAATCAAACATTTGAAAAAGTAATCATTGATGGGAACACGGAATCCAGTCCAAATCTCTTTTGTATTTGAGTGCACTAGACCATTGTGGGTTGTGGTTCACTCATTTTTTTTTTTGGGCAAAAACCCCTCTGCCCCACCTAGAACTGTAACTGGTAGAGTCTATTCAAGGGGATGTTGTTAGCCCAGGAGAGAGGGTTGCTTTTATGGGAAGTAGAAACCTGCAAAATACATCCAGTGTTAAAAACATAATCCATGACAAACCAGTCTGACACCTACATAAAGCTGAAATCCTGGTGCACAATTACTGAATGCTCTACTTGCAACACGTAGAGAATTCTAACAAGAAAAGTAAGTCTCTGTGTGGGATGTAACTTAGAAAAGATTTTTCTCTGGCAGGTAAACCATGTCAAGGCGAGATTGCTAGCAAATTTCTTTTGTCTTGCTTCAGAGTTTGATGTATAACATATGTTAGTCAGTCTTTAATTTACCTAACCAGCACAGTTGGCTAAGTGTAGGAGGCTTTTGCATGCTTAAATACTAGAAAAAAGAAAACTTTAATACTGCTGCTGCGCAACAATAATAATAATAATTTATCATTTCTCTAAGGACATTTATGGCAGATACACAACTCATGTCATTGTCAAAAAGGAATAAAATAACACTGTAAGTAACAAACTAAGTTTTCCTATACTTTCCAATTAATGTCAATTTATGAATCTCTAAATAACATAGCCAAACATATTTTATTTATTTTCATTTACGTAGCATGGAAGATCATCTCAGCTTCTAGATGCCCTGATATGACAATAAAAACCATAACCCTAAAACCAGCAGAATAGACAAATAAACATAAAACTACCAGCTAACAACGACTCTGACCAAACCACCTTATCCCTTCAGACAGCTCCAAAACAAACAGTACCTACACATTCTGGGGCCATTTCAAAAAGCTGGATTCTGCACTTTAAGTCTGAAGCTCAGTCTTGTCAAACTCAATTTGAGGGGTGAAGTATCTCCCAAACTATGAAGACATTCTCTTCCGAACAGGGAGAAATCAGTGTAAAAATTTCTGGGAACTGCAAGTGTAGCCATGCAAGAGGCTGTATCTAAGCACTTTTTTCAAGGAATACACATCTTTTTATCAACCTCTTACATTTCTGCCAACGAATACCTCAGAGCACTCCTGTAACCTGCTCACAGAAAATAATTCTACCAATTGAACAGGTCACCCTATTTTAGTGTCTGTTTGCAGATGGATTTTTGAGACACAGTTCACAACACACAAGTCTACCTTTAGGCAACAAAAATAAGGTCGGCAGCAATGAAAAGCAGAAGGAAATGGTTGCAACCTTTCGGGTGACTTTGACATGTGTCTACACACAATCAGAAGTAGAAGGGCCGCTCATTCATAGATTCCCATCCTAGCTTTAAACTAGGAAACTCAGGTACCAGCAGCAGCATAATCCTGGCAGCAAGGATTACAGCAAGAGGTGGGAATTCCTCTTGGGCACCAGGAAAACCGTCAGACTGTCCTTTACCTAGTTCTGTCGCCACTAACTCCACTATGTAACACAGAGGCCAGTCAGCCTACGCTGACATGAAGTGGCATCTTTGCTGACAACGTAGATCTAGCCAAACAAGAAAAAGAACGGAAAAAAACCCACAATTAGTCATTTGTTCCACTTAAGAGCCTGCAGCAGGCTGGGAACTAGTAGACATCCCATTTGCCAGCTGTGCAATTGCAGCTATCATTTGTTACTACTCAAATTCTCTGGCAGCTTCTCCAGCCCACCAGTTTAATCGGCAAAAGATTAGACTGCTGAGATGCACAGCAGCCTCCCTTAGCACAGCCTGACAAAGTCAGCAAGATTAACACCCCCAACACAGGCAAGGGGCAAACATTTTGGGGAATAAGCACCTCACCTCTCTGTCTTCTAACTTTAATTCCTTGCACACCTGTGGGCTAAGAACAGCAACAGTACTGGGACTCCAGAGTACAGAGTTGTACAGATTTGTTCCTGCGATCTCCGAGAAGAAACTTAACCACGTGACAGCACCAAAAACACCCCCCAACAGAGGACAACATCTAAACAAGCAAGCAAATAGCCATAGGGTACCCACTGATCAAAGATGAGTGCTACAGCTAATGAAAATGTGAAGGAAATCAGACGCAAACTGAGAATCACCTTAACACCACCATTTTCTGTTCTCCAACTAAACATGGAACATGAACTTCACAATAAATCACTGCAAAGATTGCCAGTTCTGGAGAGGACATTTTTAAGTAGGAACTAAATGTTATGTCAGCATACACTTTTGCTTGCTGAGGAAACTGGCAGTTTCCCCCTGCAAAGGACTCCTGGAATTTCTCCAGCCAAAACAGATGAGTCTTTATAGAGCAAATCATGCCTCCACAAAGTAGGAGATGGTATCTCATATCTGGAAATCAAAAATAAGAGTTGCTATTCTAGAGTATAGACAGGCATGATCATTGTCTTCTTCCATGACAAGGGCACACATAGGCCTTTCAAAGATTCACATTTTATATTGGCATCATATAAGAAGGAAATAAAATCTTATTTGTGCAGCAGTTTGAATAATCCTCTCTTCTTTTTGGATACATCTGGGCACAGTACTGCGGCGTGCTTTCAAACTCTTCTAAAAGATTTGGGAAGGTTTGGGAAAATGTGAAGTTTTTATTCAGAGACCACTCAAAGTTTTTGAAAAAGTCTCCAGCTATCGTGTGTGTGTGTTGGTGATTGACCTTCAAGGTATAAATGGCAGGTATTTTTAATCACTAAAATAAAAAGCTAAAAATAATTTTCTGGGTTAAGAAACATTAACTTTTAATAAAAACATTATCATAGCTAGCAGAGTCTCTCTTCCAAGTACTCAAAGGAGATGCCTACTTTGCTATCACTAAATGAAAAAAAAACATATTTCCAATACTAAAAAAGTAAATAATATTATGTAAGAGCATAATTTTATTTCCAAAGGGCATTTTAAAACTAAAACTTAGCATATGATGTTGAAGCTACCCGTGAATGCTGCATTTTGCTGATTTCAGACAGTAATCTTCAAGGGTTTGAAAAATTTTAATGAGAACAGCCATCTTTGTAGATTGAAGAACTTGAAAAACAGAATTAAAAGTGATGTCTTGTTTAGCACTTGAAAAAATGACCCTGCCTTTAAACATTCAAAAATACTCATATAAACTTAATTTCTATTCATTTGGCTGTTGTGTACTACTGCATCCCCATAAGACGCCCTGCCTAGGATAAGCAATTCTGTGCAGGCAGTGAGGTCTGATATCCTTTATGGAACAAAAGATTTGTTAGATCTATTAGAGAGAGAGAACAATATGCCTTACATTTCAGACTGAAGGTGAGGCCCTTGGCTGCCATCAAATGCATCTTCCTTCATGATCAACAGAACTAGCAACACAGACTGAAACTCAAGTTCTCATTATCAATTGCCAGATAACTGCAAGGAATGCTCTTCCTATATTACCAAAACCTACATGATTCCTACATTCCCACACAGAAGAAATGCATCATTAGAGAGGTCAAAGAGGGCAGTCCAGCGATAATAGAAGAGCCTTTAAATTATATGGCATGTCAGATTTGAGCTGATTTCTCA
Organism: Steatornis caripensis; assembly: GCA_013398225.1. Classification (NCBI taxonomy): domain Eukaryota; kingdom Metazoa; phylum Chordata; class Aves; order Caprimulgiformes; family Steatornithidae; genus Steatornis; species Steatornis caripensis. Next base: position 391,464 of record VZSC01014887.1, read on the forward strand.
GGGCCAATTCCACACTTCTTGTGTTGGCGACACATTTGTAAGACACGAGCTGAATTCTCACGCAAGCATTAGTTTCTCTCACCATTAGCAGTGAACATCCCATATGAGATCTAATGTATCATTGCTAGACTCTGGAAGAAATGGTACAGGCCGTTGAGAATCACCTAATACAGAAGACAGTACATGTTCTTAAACAGATTTCTAAAAATAGGAGTTTGGTTTTGTTCTCATGCTTCCATTCCTAATAGAATATTGATATTGTAAAAGTTGCAAATTGAAAGCCCAGAGAGGTCTGCATTTGAATGTGTTCTGGCCTGAGTTATTTTCATTTCTATATAATACAATTTTAAGACCTTAGAGAGTCATGAAAACAAAAGTGATTATTTCCAAACGCATTCATAGAAGTTATTATAAAAACACACGTTTCAACAGTTTAAGTGTCCGTCTTGTTACCTATAATCAGTGATTGAAGCTTCTGCATTTCAAAGGCAAAAATAGCAGTGAAATAGTAAGGAAAACCTATTGCAGTTCATTAGTCATGGTACATTAGAAGAAAGAGATTCTTTGGCAATTTTATGGCCAATTTAAAAACTATGCCTCCTTCAAAAGAGGAAGTCTTAAGAGATTCATATTTCACTTGTTTTTCAGAGGCTGCGTAAGCCACATCTAGAAAAACAGTGAATTCAAGCAGGCCATGCAGATGGAACGGAGAAGTGGTTAAGAGCTGCAAATGCAGTGCAGAGATTCAGCATTTTGTTTATTTGTAGTGCCTGACCTACATCTGAGTACTCAAACACTTAGAGGAGGGGAGAGTTCAGAAACTTGATCCGTGTTTGAAAGATGCGATACAGACCTCTGTGGAAAACAAGTAAACAAGCAGGATAGAGGAGGAAAGCAGCAGATTTTTTTACCCCAAGAAAGCAACGTTACATCCTATAGGAAACCTGTGCAACTTACACTGACAATTTTACCTCATGATGAAAATAGGGTCTATGGCTGAATTACTGTTATGAGTAGAATGACGAACCCAGCATTCTTAAACAAGCCAAACAGAATCTTTGTGTAGAAAAAAGAAAATGTGATTAACCAGACTCATCTTTGTGATTTCCCTCAATGAAATCATTGTGGAAAGAAGGGGGCAAGGGGAGATTGTGAGTATGAGAGGACATTTCTCTGATGTGGGCATCGGTTAAATATCTTTGAATATTTATCCAGTCATCAAGAAAATATGTTGATGACCGGCAAGTACGTTTTCTTGTGTGATGTTCTTCATAGGCGGCTTTTAGATTCATATAAAGTGATGCACATGGAGGAGGTGGGAGGGAGCAGTGAGCTCAAACCTAGTTTTCCATATAAAGTTATCATCACTTAGGNCCGGCAAGTATGTTTTCTTGTGTGATGTTCTTCACAGGCGGCTTTTAGATTCATATAAAGTGATGCACATGGAGGAGGTGGGACGGAGCGGTGAGCTCAAACCTAGTTTTCCATATAAAGTTATCATCACTTAGGAAAAGTCCTTAGTGTTAGAAAAGATCATTTTATGAAAATATCAGGTCAGTTCACAAAAGTAGCTTAAAAAAAGAAGCAAATTTTAGGAATTATTAGGACAGAAGTTTAAAGCAAAACAGAACCATGACGTAGTTTTATGAATCTACAGTGGGACCATATCTTGAACACTCCAAACACTTCCAGTTCCCTACTTTAAAATGAATGGAGCAGAAATAGGAAACATGCAGAGAAGGAAAGAGATGATTAGCAAAAATGTGTTATAGCTTCCATATTGGATACTATTTAATAATCCTGCAAAAAGAAAACAGTGGGCATATGGCATAGATATACAAAATAATGAATATCATAAACAGGGATAGGGAATGGCTGTTGAGCATTGCTTCCGATCGAAGAAATAGCAAGATTACCTTTTGCTAACTTCAAAATACAACTATAAAAAATACAACAATAAAGGAAGCATTAGCATTGAAAGGCTGAATAAACTGAGCTGAACACCAATGTAAGTACATGCCTATGGAGAATAATCAGGCTTTCTTAGTTTTCAACTGGTTTGTGATACTAGATAAAGCAAAATAATTCTCACTAAGTTTTAAATTATGAATTATACAGTGAATTATTGTTATGTGTACATTAGCGTTTATTCTTAGCTTCTGCCTCTCTTCTCTGTTTAACTATTCTTCTGTTTAACTCTTCTCTGTTTAACTAACACAGGCAGGTTCACTGAAGGGGAGAAACAGTGGGTCCTTTTTACACTGTAATTCAAAGTACAGAGCCTACACACAGACATTTAACCCGGGAGCCTCTTCAGTCTCTAGAGAGGATTGCACATGATGACCAGCACTAGAACTAACAAAGGTTTCCTCCAGAGTCAGTGATTTAATGTGCTGTCCAAGATCTTTACGAGGTACAGTGAATCACACTGAAGGCAAAGGGAACATACAAATTAAGCACCTAGTCTTGCAAACATCTGGCACCTGAGCTTAACCTACTCATGTTTGACCTAAGTTTTCTATTTCTCTGGAGGCAACGAGGTGGACATCGGTGTCATATTTACAATTCTCCAACTTCTCTTGCAGGTTTAAAGCTTTCAGCAATGCGTCCCAAGAAAACACCACCCTCTACAGTACCTGCCTCCCGTTCTGCTGCAGGGAATAACTGTCTTGTGTGTGTAAGACCAGTTTGTATTACACTTTGGATTAGTGAGGATATTTTCTCGTGATGGAGAAATTCCAACTGGGAAAATTGTTAATTGCAAGAGTCTTGGGTGGGAGGGAATAGAAGAATTGGGAAAGAAAAGGAACTGGGTCCTTTTGAACCTGCACACTTCCCTTATCAGTAGCAACCATCTCAAGATGAAGCATTTAATTTTGCCTGGTACATAAGCTCTTTCTGATACTACACAGTTATTCAGAAGTAGAGAGCTAAGAAATTATGGACCATGAAGAAACCAGCCTCTTTTCACTAAAGTTAATCAAAGCTATGTCACTAAAGTTAATGTGAGCAGAATAAAATCAAATCTAGATGCTTTCTATTCCTCTATTATGCAAATTACCTGTAACATTCACAGCTCTATTGCTTATTTCAACAACAGCAGGAAACTCAGGTCAGCTAACGCATTCTTCTTTTACAATTTACACTTCAAGTTATATGAGCACCCACAGCATGCTGCAATGCAAAATACTGCAGGCTGGCAAAACACGATATGAAGGTTTTTGTTGCTTGCAACAAGCAATTTCAAGACTGGCAAGAAAATGACTGGCAATATTTTCAAATAAAAAATACTATCATTATGGTAAACAGTCATTGGGTTTTCTTCTTGGACAAAGCCTTAAAATGTCTCCAAGACTCAGTAAAACATTTTTATATATGTCATTATGAACTGCAGACAATCATCTGCTACTAAAAAGTTGAGACACACATTTAAGCTTTTGTTATCAAACATGGAAATGAGACCACCTTGTGACATTTAAGATCTTGATCAAATAAGACTGCTCTTTACTAGTAATCTCTTATAACTACATCATAACCTGTTCTCAGGCTGTCTGTGAAGCTCTATGATCATTGCTCAGACTCTGCAGAGAGCACAGTCCACTCTTCCTTCAGCCTTCTCTCCATAAGCAGCTCCGACCCAAAAGGACAGTATCACCGCAAAAAGCGCCTTGCGTTTCCCAGGACTTCCTTCATTTGTCATAGGGCAAACAGGGAAAACAGCAGGAGGCTAGAAAGGGCTTAGAAAAAGCACTTGCATCCTTTCAAAGCTGAACTTGCTGGAAAGCCAGTTCTTTCCCCAAGATGGTAAAGCTATGAGCACAACCTTTTGCAGACGCCCTCGGAATCTACTCAAGATGTTCAAAGTAGATCAAAGTAGCATCAAAGAGATGCTGAATCTCTTCTCAACTGCTGATGAAACATCCTTAGATTTAAACAAGTTAAAAGCTGTGCAGCTTACTTAAGCACACATACAACATATTTACTTTGTGGAAGAGAGAAGTGCTGGGAATTCTTGACCAGATAAAGCAGGATAATGTGAATTTTGTCAGCGAGTGCTAGGCCAGCACAGCTACTTCCTCTGAGGTTGTGGAGAAATGCATCAGAACAGGCTAAAAGACTAAGGTGGTCTCAACCCATAAACAGGCATCTAAATTGCAAACACCAGTCATGGGTGTTTCATCCTGAAACGCATCCATTTTCATCCTGAAATGCACATGCAGCCCCTTCCCACTGCACACGTCCCTTCTGTTTCCCAAACTCATTACAACACCAGCATGCATAGCACCACATCTTTGAACAAGAGGAAATTTCTGGGAAAAAGGATTTCCTGTGAAAAATTCTGTAACAGAAAGAATCACAGTAGAAGATTATACATTTCTTATTGGCAATGCTTCAAGGTTTTTTGGTCAAAGAAATCTCAGTTAACAATGTTTCAGTAGGAGATTCAATGAGATCTGACCTAAAATTATGCACTTCCAGTGCTTTCATACACTAGTATGCAATATAACCCTTTTGATCTAGAGGCACAGAAAATTATGGCAGTTTGCAACAGTTTCCAGAGAGATGAAAACTTAGTTCAAGCTATAAAGATAATTGGAGGGGATTTGGAAAGAGATACGGTTGCTTTTCCCTGAAAACTCCCTGTACTCAGTCGCTGTTGCTGATCAAAGACAGTTGTTTCATTCAGATTTTGAACATTTTTATATAGAGGAGGTTTTGGTTCACTGGAGCTATCAAGGAAGTTCGTGTTGCATCAAAGAATGACATCCTGCTGTCTTGAATCCATCTTTCCACGAATAACAATTAATAACAGAATAAAATAAGTCACATTACAAGTGACACCTGGAGATTTTGTGGCCCAGCGTCCCTTCCTCTGAAACTTGGAAGTAATAATTTAGGAAACTTTTCCTTCAATTTAATTACGATCTCACTTCAGCAAAATAAAGCACCCACAGACCTAGTTCACATCAAGCCAACACAGACCAAGCAGAGTCTAACTCTGAATCTGGCCTTGGACATTTCTGAACACAACAAAGCCCTGACACTTTGAGATGTTTATTTATTGAACCTTGCCTGATTCTATGTGATTTCACAAAAGGCCTTAAGGAACCACTGTGTGTGTCTCACATGCAATCAACCCTCCCTACAGGATGAATTCTTTTTAAATGCATAGCCAGCCAAACTGTTTATACTTGTAGACCAGCATTTTCTTTTTGGAAAACATCTTGTTAGGATTTCAGTTTAGTCCTGTTTACTAACATGATGAAAACTTACGGCTATCATTGCATCATGATAACAAGACACTCCCAATTCCCGCAAGAATTTCTCAAGCAACAAAGAAAAGATTCTGCAAAACTATTGGCCTTTCAATATTTACAGATAAATTTAATTTTTAATTACTGTTTTGTTAATTATAATTACTCTTATTGTTCCACAGAGATACTAACTTTGACTGTCGTTATTCAAGGTTTGCAGTGNCCGGCTATCATTGCATCACGATAACAAGACACTCCCAATTCCCACAAGAATTTCTCAAGCAACAAAGAAAAGATTCTGCAAAACTATTGGCCTTTCAATATTTACAGATAAATTTAATTTTTAATTACTGTTTTGTTAATTATAATTACTCTTACTGTTCCACAGAGATACTAACTTTGACTGTCGTTATTCAAGGTTTGCAGTGGGTGTCATCTGTGCAAAACAACGAATGGTAACAGTGAGTGGTCATTGCTGAAGCCAGGGATCTCCCATTATTCTGCAACACTGATAACGTCAAGGTGTTCAAAATCACAAAATGGACAAAACATTATATAAATTAATTGCTTTGCAAATGATCGAAAGCAGCCTTGTACATCTACCAAGATTCCTCTTTATGCTTACAGATTCTACGTAATCTGAAATTTTCTAGACATCTGAAACTGTATTCTTCTCCCAGCCACCAACTACAGGCAAATCTTGAGAACCCGCTAATTTTTTTACAGGAAAACAGAGGACAGCACACAAAGTAACAAACTATCCGTGCCATGTGTGGCATCCTGCAGAGTCTGTGGTGTTACTCTGCTGATCAGTTTCTTTGACCAAGGGCTCTGCAAACGCAAGAAGGGTTTGGGAAGGGGACTAGTTCAGCCTGAGAAGACGGGGCTTCAGAGGGACACAACAGGAGCCTCCTAATCCCTGCGAGGGGGCGCTGGGGAGACAGAGATAGGCTCTTCACAGGGGTCGCATGGTGGGAGAACAAGAGTGGAACAAATAGGAAAAAATAAACAAAGAAGAAAGCTCACAAAGGATTTAAGGAAAGACTCTTTCCCTGTGAGGACAGTCAAGCAGCGGCACAGGACCCAGGGAGGCTGTGCCACCTCTATCCTCAGCAGTTTTCAAGACCCAGCTGGATAAAGTCCTGAGTAACCCAATCCGCTTTTATGGCTGACGCTGCTTTCGGCAGGAGGTTGGACTAGAGACTAACGCACAATTCATCAAAAGTCCTCCAAGCTCTTCCTTCTTCTTCCCACAGGTATGAAAAACAGCAATTGATTTTTATTAGCAATGAGAGCTTGACAAGTATGCTTGCCTGAGTTTCCCCTTCTTGTTTGGCATTGGACAAAACATTTCCCCAATGTCCTTCATTTTCAGATGTATAATCATAGAATCACAGAATGGTAGGGGTTGGAAGGGACCTCTAGAGATCATCTAGTCCAACCCCCCTGCTAAAGCAGGTTAGCCTAGAGCAGGTTGCACAGGAATGCATCCAGGCGGGTTTTGAATATCTCCAGAGAAGGAGACTCCACAACCTCTCTGGGCAGCCTGTTCCAGTGCTCTGTCACCCTCACAGTAAAGAAGTTCCTCCTCATGTTCAGGTGGAACTGCCTGTGTTCCAGTTTGTGCCCATTGCCCCTTGTCCTGTTGCTGGGCACCACTGAGAAGAGTCTGACCCCATCCTCTTGACACCCACCCTTTAGATATTTATAAGCATTAATCAGATCTCCTCTCAGCCTTCTCTTTTCCAGGCTGAACAGACCCAGCTCTCTCAGCCTTTCCTCATAAGAGAGAGAGAAATTATAAGGAAATGATATCTGAATAACAGCCCTATTGTATGTTAGATTACATATTAGACAAGCATTGAAATCAGCTGGCTTTACACATTTCACAGATAAAAGAAACTGGCTGACTATATATCCCTCCTGGAAGATAAAATGCACGTATAAACACAAAACAGGTATGATATTGACAGTTACAAGAAAAGAAGTATAGAAGAATCAACATAGGTTTCAGGTGATGATTTTTCAATGATTTTCCTTTTACTTTCCACTGGTTTTAAGTTTTTGTTTTGGTAGATATTGGATCTCATAAAGAACACAACATGACTGAGTATGAACATAATGCTCTGCTCTGTTCGGCTGTGTGCAAACACCACCAGACATAAATTCCTCAGCCAGGACGCAGAGGCAAAGGAGGAATATGACGAATGTGTAGTGCTCCTCTTAAGCCTCATAAGTTGATTGGAGATTTTACTTATAAGTTTCTGAATGTCTCAGGAAATCTCACTCAGCCACTCTGCTTGGTAAAGAAAAGGTCACGGACTGAAGATGGAAAACAAAGCCCTAGAACTACTACAGATTCATTTTCTAAGTGAAGTAACAGACATTGAGCAGAGTGACTTTTGCATCAGTGCTATTCACATTTGAAATCTATTTATATTTCTTCCACAAAGTCAGTCTTGGTTCTTTCCGCCTCGTTACTGCTATCCCCTGCTTCCTCACTAGACAGCAGTTCGGGGAAAAAAAGCCAAACAGAAGTGATTTGTATGCACTGGTAATAGAGGCAAGTGCTTAAGACTTTTTTGTTTTAGAAGTGTTCTCTTCTTCCTGACAATGACACCTGCAGAACTAAATTTAGGTATTTATCTGCTTCTGGATACATCAGCGTACCTCAGAAAGACTTACTCCATAGATTTCATAGTCCAGGCTGCTTACTGTCAGAAAAGGAAGAAAAGAGCTCATTTATGTACCAGGGCCCATTATAACGGTATGCAGTACATTCTTACATCACAGAATCCATCTATCATGAAAATAAACAAGTTATAACTTCAAATGATTGTGGACATTTTTCTTTTTCTCCCCCAGGGAAAAAGAGAACAGGATTTTTGCAAACAGTCTATTTTATTTAAACGAGGAAATGTTGTTGAAACACTTATAAATGTCTAGATCATCATCAGTAATGCCTTCAAAATACCATCCGTACATAGCTCTATTTTTAATGTTGGACTGCTCTTGAAAGCTGCTAAAAAAACCATTTATTCATAACACATAAAGCTGTACCCTGTCTGTGCATTTCCTTCCATTTGCGAGAGTATCCCAAACATTGGCAAAATTGTTGGAATTATTTTTGAAATTTTAAAAGGACCCAAGTCCTATATTTCAGTTTTCTTCCAAAATTAACATTCAAGGACCAGATTCTGTAAAATTTATCTCACAAGTAATTCATCAGGATGCAAATAAATCCTTTCAATTCTGCAAGACAGACTCAATAAATACACTCAAAAACCACTCTGGCAATTAAAGGTTACCCATTCAAATATCACGTTTTATTTTAGCTCACAACTGATGTGAATCAGCTCTTTCCCTGAGGAAGTCTATTTTCAGGAATGCAGCAAAGTCCTTCCCAGAAAATCTGGGTAAGTGTATTACATATTTACGCATTTAACAAAAATTTTATTAGGTCTTAGAACATTATTATTGAGGATTGAGAATATTCTGTTGCAGAACACGTGTATCTGGTAATCCACCATTTCCAAACCAGAACACGTACTGTGCTGCATTACAAGTCATCTAAGCTTACTATGACTTCGGGTTTTCAGATTATGCATACATCTTTTATCTATAGGATAAAACTGAACGGAATTGCCTTTCTAAAAACAAAATGGGTGCTACAGCCCAGCACAGCCATAAAACTCTACAGCCAGTCTTTTAAAACATTATTTTACCTACAACATGGACCTTGATCAACATACAGAACTGTTGCTTCGAGAGCTGTGCCTGTTGAAAACGGTTGCCTCTCTCATTTAGGGAAAGGATTTGTTTTACTTTCTTTTTCTCTTCCATCAAATTCATTAAACACTCACATTTTTGATTGCCCCTTTATGTATCCTGGTCTTATGCCGATTCCTGAAAGTTTGCTAATGCTCTTGTTAAGCTTATATCATCAAAATACTGTAATTTGGGAACTCTGTACTTAGCTATACCCAGAACAACACAGAAAATTTGCTTCACTAACTCTGTCCCCCAATTTCCACAAATGCCATGAATACTGCTGCACAACATCAGCTCTGCAGTAACTTTCATAAAAGTACATCGCACACTCACAAAAAAAACAAGCTCAGGAGCTGCAGTCTTATATCAAAAGAGAATTCCTGATAACTATCTGATAACATCTTGAAGTTTAATGAAAGCTGTATTAAATTTTTTTGCTGACTCTTCACCTCTGTATCACTACAAACCTGAGGTTACAGTGCATTTACCCTGTACTCTGTAGTGATTACACAACTTGCATGATGTATTATGTAGTGACTATTTGTTTCAGCTCTGTTCCACGGCTGAGAGAAAAACTTGAATTGGAGCTCACATGGATGGCACCGTAGCCAAATGGTTACAAGAAGTAATTGGGCAGCAAGTCTGAATGGTCTTTTCATTGCTTTTATTTAAAATTATATTGGAGTGGGATTATTTCCCTCCTGTTTTAATTCGGTACACAACTTTACGTGGCACATCTCATCAGCACGTAGTAACAGAATGCTGTGTTTCCAAGGGAACCAAAAGGGAGCATTCCCACGGGGCCCGAAGCAAAGTGAGCGTGCTGTGGCTGTTGTCGCTAACACAACAGACAAGAGCTGTTATTGTCACAATGCTATCTCAGCTCCAAAGAGACACAAGGAAAGGGGAAAAAAAAAAAAAAAAGAAAAAAAAATAGAGTACCACTACAGAAACCCTTCACCTGCGAGAGTGCCTCAGATCACGGTGAGGTGTCCCAGGAGAAGTAACCAGATTTGAGCCCATTTCGTCCTCGCTACGCACCGCCCTCTCTCGCAGCCTGCTCCCCCAGAGAGCAGCACCTCGCTTCCCCAGCCTCCCGCAGGCCAGAGCGCGGTGCCAGCGGGTGTTGTGCGCAACATATCCTGGTTATATTTTGGTCATCAGCGCCAGTGGCTTTAGCAGAGGTTTAAGTGTATTTTGCCCAAGCTTTGTAAATACACTTGTGGTCATCACTGTAAAGGCAAGAGACAGCCAGTCATTAATCACAAAAACTTGCCACCCTGATTTAAAAAAAGTCAGTAGGAAAAGCCAAGCAGTTTGAGCTGGATTCCTCTCAACTCAAAACCTCGTGATTTCTAATAAAGTTCTTTATCCTCCTGCTCAAAGATTCCATTTCTCCCAAGCTTCCCAACTCTTTGGTGTTTGAGAAGTTAAGTTTCACTATCAGTTTTATGTTCAAATGTAGTTTCCTACTACATTTGAACAAGTGGACTGTTAAATCTCAAATCTTATAAAATACACAGAATCAGGATTTAATGACAATGCAGCTGGTGGGAGATACTGCCACTCAGTAACACCCGTACAAGGAAATTTCACTTGCATGAAGTAAAATGCATTTTATCATTAACCTAAGAAAATTAACGGGATCTGTGGAAGTAAGCTTTTCAAATAAAATTGTATTAATGTGAATAGAAATAAAGCAAAAATAGAATCTGGATGACACTTTTGGTAGGTGGATCCCTAATTAAACAGTGGTCTATGACACTGCTGGAGAAAAAAATCCCAGATCTTCCCCCACCCTCCCCAAAGAAGATGCATCTATTCATAAAACAGTTACTCAACCAATTTAGTTCCTGTATATCCATTTCTTTTCCACACAGACAGAGAAATTAAGCAAGCCCCATATAAGCCAAGCAGAAGCTTAACTTTAAGCAGGTGGGTATCTATTTCAAGCTCCATGTTTCATTGGGTTTCTTTAATAGAGCTGTAATTCACTGAAATCAATAGATCTACTGCAGACATACTGAAGGCTGAGTAAGCGATTAACCAAAATACATAGGTTATTTCTAACGACCAAGCATATATTTTGCACATGCACAGATAAAATGACAGAATGGAAATCTGGAGCAAATGCCCTCTGATGGCAACAGAGGGAAAAGGGAGATGGTGAAGCTTTCTTGGGCTTCCTCACCCAAATCTTACCTGCCTGTCATCAGGTTCTTACGTCTGATCTGCCCACCCAGTTTCAAAGCAAGCCTACAAGAGCTTTGCTCCTAATTTATTATGGCAGTTTCCTTTGAGAAGCTGTATATGCAACCAATTTTACACAATTTTCAAAATTTGCATAATTCCCAATCCAAACAATGCCAAGTTTTGAAAGCATCCTCGCCCTGCTTCACTGTTATTAAAAAAAAAAAAAAGCAAGCACTGCTTTTACTGTTGTAAAAGTCTCCCCTTCTCTCCTAGCCTTGGTCACTCTTAATATGGAATTAAAAACTCTTTTAATGAAAGATTACATTCTACTGCGTTCCAAGCACTGCACATGGATGCAGCCTTTGGGAACAACATGACAAATAGTAAGTACCTCCCAAATCCAAGTCTCAAGCAAAGATCCTAACAGGACACCATTCCTGAATCTTTGCTTCGTAATCCTACCACTCTTACCTTCTCTATTTTACTCTAATCCTCCAAACTTCACCATGCTTGTGGAAGCAAACTACTGCAAGGAGCAACGTTTATTTCAGGAGGATACTGCACCGGAACATGCAGAAATGTCTGGAGATTCAGTTTCATCCACATGCTGCGTTCACAGACTCTTTATACAATTACCCCACGTTAAATACCTGTACACCTTGTAAGTACACATTGATGGAATGTGTTCTGGATAAAATTCAATAGGAGCATGTTAAAAAGATAGAAATATGCAAGCAGCACAAGCTGCAATTGTAGTTAAACTCATTTTTCTTCAGATCCCCACTAGAATTTCACTTTTATCATCCCGCATTCAGGACTCAAGAATTACTGATGAGAAGATCAGGAAACATAAATCTTTAACAGTGACATTCATAACTAATTTGGTAGAATCAGCTCATGTAAATTACTGGTCTCTGGAATAACTGGTTTTACCACTCTCACCTCTTGTCTATCTTGGTCTTTTGCTACAAAGATTACGTCTTCCCAGCATGCATGGAAAGGAGCCCCAGAATGGAGCTCCCTACGCCACATAAATTATAATAAACATGGTAGCATAGGTAACATTTTTCATTTTCTGTAAAAACTGAAGTAGGATTTATTTCTTGACCACCCTCCAAAAGGAGATTTCTATGTTATCATACCTTGTATAGAGAAAAATTTCTGGCAAAAGCACTACTACATTTTAATACGATCTAGAGTTAAACAAAGTTTTCTCAACAAATCCTTTCCAAAAGCTAATTTTATCCAAATGTATTAGTCAGAGTGAAACTTCTTTGGAAAAGAGTTTCCAGGTAAATGACACAACTTTCACCTTTCAAGCTGGCCTGGAATAGCAGGTAGTTTGGAGAGACAGGTCTTCACCTGAGACAAACACGTTGGCTCAAATTTCTTCTGTTTCTGATTTAAAGCAGAGATGAAAATGCATTAGCCACATTCCTGGCAAGTCCTTAAACACCAATCCATAGACACTGTCCCAAAGGGCACATTCTTCTATGAATGGTTGTCTTGTCTCATATTAATCCTGACCTAGAGAGGGAGAAGTCTGAAATTCTTAAAAGTTTTCTGAGACAGGATTTTTTTCCCATCATCACTCACCTCTAATTGTATCAATTCCCTGTGATCACTATTATTATTTTGGAAGTGCATATTTTTATTTTAGAGGCATGATGCAGGCTACAACGGTAATTCTTTGTATAAATTAGGGTGTGTCCACCACAACCACATTTAAGTAATTCAGCACATTCTTAACTTTTAATTCCCTTTTGTTTGATGTAGTTAAATGTCGTGCTTATGAAGAAAATGGTAGTGCTCCATCATTCAACGACCTATAGGCTTTGAATTATGATCTTTCTGAGAAGCAGTTCAATCTGGAATGCTGTTACACTGTCAGAAAATTACTCAAGCTTCTTCTCTGAGAGCGTTTCTTTCTACCTTTCTACCCTGAGAAGGTAGAAAAACTGATAAGCCTTTAGGACATGGAAAATTATCTGTGTTCAAAAAGAATATAAACTGTCAAATTCTGGCAGCTGCTATGCAGAGATGTATAAGAAATGGTTTCATTCTATAAGTCAGCTTGACTGTACAGGATGCTGTAATGACAACGTCTGCACACCTGTTTTAATAGCCCAGGTAGAATGTTTGCACTGTACGAACAGCTATCGGTTTGATGAGGCTCACTGAGGCTCAGTACGTACAAGTACATCGTAAACAATTACCTCTGGCCAATGCTCCCAGCTAACCATATCAAGCGTGCAAAGCTCTCAATTCTTGTGATCAGTCTTACGACAACTTGGATTTTTCTGAACAAACGGTATTGAGGGCAATTTTATATTTTCTAAAAAATAAAAATTGTAGCCGCTATCACTGCAGAGAAAAATACAGACATGCTTAGGAAACAAGGCAAGGAAAAACATTTTTTTTTGATCTTTTGATTTTCAAGGTCTGATTCATGATTTGTAACATGTAAGATTAGTCACATCTCAACTGTGTCATAGGCCTGAGCTGTTTGAGGCTGAATGGGTTCCTGAAGCAGCATCAAAAAACCTCCACAAAAACCACCTTCTTATCTGAAAAATGCCTTCCAAGTGTTCACTTAGCACGGCTGATCTTATTTTGGCCAGCCAGATGAATATAGATGCTAACACTACCCGGTGTCCTTAGGATGCACAAGTATACACTATCTTCTTTCATCTCCACCAAGAATGAAAACACAGCCCATGCAACTTCAGCATCTGTAATTTATGTTCTCAATAAAAACTGTGTAATCCCCATGTAACTGGGAAGTTTAATGCAGCACTTCACAGTAGCCTGAAACCCATTACTGCGAGCCCTGGGAGAAACCATTAGATGGACCAGGTTTTCATACATACTATTTACTCACTTGAGTAAAATGTATCCTGAGGAAATCTGAAATACAGCCCAGTTTTTCCAGGAGTGGTACCTCAAGCAGAGAGATAGGATGGACATAGATGGGGAGGAATATTAACATCACTTAAAATTCCTCAAGCTTTTGAACTAATTACTTCCTCCAGAAAGAAGTTGCAGCGGCTCTGTGAGCTCCCCAGTGAAATGCAAGAGTGGAAGTTCAGTACAGAAAGGTCTCCGGGAACACTTAACTGGTCTAACTAAACACTACTGCTCGATGCTCAAGTGCTGTTTTGATCAGTTCTTGTGATGAGGCTAAACTCTGTTCGCACAGCACCTGGTATGTATTATTTCTTCTGATCAATTATACATTTAGAGAACTGCAAAGAGAGGATTACTGTAAGTTCAGAATAATCAAAGGATAAGGAGGCTTTATCCCCAAACTCACCACCTGCAACTCACAGGCATGATTTCCAGTACTTCTGATCTTTTATCTCCCAGAAAACCTGTCTTTAACTGAACTGTGGGTATTTGACACTATCTTGAAATACTTGGAGGTATGTTAAATGTCTTTGCTCCTTGCAAAGTTTTTCTGCCTGGGCTATTTATTTTCTCAGAGTATAAAAGCCTATTTTTCCTTTTTTATTCCCACTTCCCTCTCCACGTTGTTGGGTCATGTGTGTGCTCCTCCCTCTCAAACCACAGTAGGACATCACAGGATAAACGTGCCAATCAGGTTTTTATACTTAGATTTTGATTAATGTTGTTTTAAGGACACAGACACTCCATACCCTAAGAAGGCAACAGCTATGTTACTGCATCTAGGACCTTTGTTAGGAAGCAAGTACTGCAGAACCGCATTTTATTATCTAAAGGATAATGTTTAAATATAGGAAGAATCTTCTAAGAATTGCAACAGAAACCTTAACATTCTGCCTTGCAGCCAAGCCTGCCCAGTGACCTTCCAGGCCTGCCTTTCCTAGAAGGAGAAAGACAAATAGAGGTGACGCTGCCACAGAAATCTACTTATTCATGACTTAGAAATTGGAGAAACCCTAATTTCACACTTTCGAAAAAGTGGTACTTAAAGAATATGGTATACAGAAGTCTGTTTAACCTTTAAAGTACAAATGTTATACAACGAGTTTAGTTTTAATTAGTATCTGACTTGCAGTATTACGGCAGCAGAGCAGTATTGATGGAGATTTCTGCAATGAGATTAGCATATTAGGAGACCACAGAATTGAATATGCATCCACCTGCATTTTAATGTGTGATTTACTGTATAACAACAGGCAAGGAATAAGATTCATGAGAACTTTTCAATAATGGCAAATTCTGAATACATCCAGGAAGAACTGAAGTGATGGTTATATAGAGACCTCAAACCTCCAAAAGGAACTCTGTTAAGTTATAAATTCTAGGGACCTAGATAATTTAAAAAGTTTGCTGATATTTATTTTTTAGAAAAACAACAAAACACCAACTTGTTTGTTTGGGGTTTGTTATTATTCCCAGTTTGATAGACAGATAGATAGATATAATCTGCACAGCAAACTACAGGCAGCAATGGGGACGAATCTCCCCAAAAGAAAAAAGATTGGCTTTCCGAGAAAGCCATCGTTTCAATTTTAGCCACAAAAAAAAAAACCCTCTTAAAAACATTTTTTATTATGCTTGTTGCCTAAAAAAGAAGAAATTAGAACTGCTTCCTTGCTGAAGCTGGTGATTACCTTCTAAACATTTTGCATTTCACATAGATTATAAATTAAAATCTCCTTGCCTGGGACAGACAGGCTAATATGCTTGAGAGACACAATGCTTTAGCCTGCCATAAGTTAGCAAAATCCAATTAACAAATAGTATCCAAAAATGCTATAAAATGTACCACACTGTTTAAAATTCAGAAATGCTTAAAATTCACATTCCAAAAGGAGTTGTGCAAGCAAAAACATCACCAGGGAGTTCACAGAGAGCGCACACATTAAGGATGCAAGCGTGGTCAGAGAGAACTCCATTTAGATTCGACTATATATTATCAAAGGGGAACCGTGGAAGGTTTCTGGGGGTGAAACGGTAATGTTCACCAGAAGACTGCATAACATCAGCTTAATTTGAAAGCTCTCCTGGAACACACTAATTTTTTCTCCACGGAGAGAACTGAACACACACTTCAAATAGAGTTTTGATGATTTAAACTCTGGAAGTAAAAAATTAAGCTCTCGACTCAAAAGAGGTGTTGACTTATAAATACTAGTATATTCAAAGCAGCACAGGATGTTGGCCTCCATTTTCAAATAAACATTTTCTTTTGAAAAGACTGATTCACTGGAACTCGATTGCTTTCCTAGCGGGGTTTTTTTTTTTTGCCCTCTGGAAAAAACACACATTCGGTGATAGTATTGGGAAAGATTTCTCCAGTTCAGATAAGGATTTCTACTCAAAATTATCCAAAAGGAAGGAGGCTCAAATGTCCTACAGCCAGAACAAACAATGGCCCTAAAGTTAGGGTGTGCATGAGGGATGGGAGAGACCCAGCCATAAATCCCTGCTCTACCAACTCAGATGCATTACTTCATTTGTCTTCCACTGGAGAGAGGAATTGTGTTTTAATTCCACAACAAAAATGTTCTCCTGGCATATTGACAGCAAGAGGAACGTGAAGGGTGAAATTCAGAGGATCTGACCTCAAGTCTTGTCTCTGTCCCTGGGCAAACCAGGGGACTGCATGTCTCTCTCTCCCCATGTAGGAACTGGGGCTGGTAGAGCTGACCTACCTCCCACAGGCAGTTGAAGATAAGCATTTGTACCAACACCGGCTGTGTTCAGCACTATCAAGGTATTAAACATGATCTCAAGTCCCTTCAAGATGATTAAAAAACATGGTACATTTCTGATCAACCGAGTGCTTGCCCAGGCTTACTATATGGCAAACGTGACAACAATCCAAACGGTCCTTAAATGATCCACGACACTTGGACGACAGAGCCCAAGGATCTTTCCAAGCTGCTTTCTGACTGTATTCCCACAGAAAGTAATAACACTCGTGGAGAAAGTCATGATGTATAAACTCATACAATTGCAGCTTATAAAGGTTAATTATGAGAGTTCCTTCTGTCTCTGGCACAATACATACCTTTTAATAAACAACATTGTAATTGAGTGCAATTGTCCACCACAAACCCATTCCATGTTCCCAGAGGCAATTATATTAATACGTTAAATACAGAAGGAAGTACAACTATCACATAAATTAAGCTTTAGGAAAATGTTTTGACAGACTAGCACTACAAAACAGCACTAAGCGTGCACGTTGTTTCCTTTAGAAAGTCACTGTGAGTGCAGATGAGCTACTCACATTTAGGATCTCTGTAGCGCCCACTGCTACAGCATTTAAGTTCTCATACATTAAATAAAAACACCATATGCATCAAGGAAGGGTTGGAGGCCTTTTTATGAACATTAAATTGTTAGCTAGGGGGTTTTTTCCATTCTAAATGGCAAACATCTCATTATATGACCTGTTATTATAAGACCAGAGAGGCACTAGGAAATACAGGTTCTTCGAGAACCAATATAAAGACCACATTCAGACACCACCCACTGTCCCCAAAGCAGAATTGCTTCGTACTTCAGATTTAACTATTGATCAAATATTATTTACATACTACAGAATCTCCACCTCGGCATTTCTCAACAGTTTTGAATGAAAAGAGGCAACCTCTATCGATAGGTAGAATGGCATCAAGCCGACTTCAGTGTTTCCACGCCAGACAGCATTACATGCCTTCATCTCCAACACGATCACCTCAGCAAACACACATAAAACTTCAGCTCTGCGGGGAAGGCGGTTTGAACAACATACATATGTATCTTCCTTATATGATATACAGCAGAAATACTGTACAGGCCTGTTGAAAACAGATGACATGAGGGGGTTGGTGGGGTTTTTTTGCCTTAAGTGAACAGAGCTTCATTTTACTGATGTGTGAGATTTTGAAGAAACTTCACCTAAAGAACACAACTGTTCAATATTACGGTTACAAAAGACAGAGGAAGAAAGGGCCGTGTGTTCTTCCAGTTTCAAATAAAATGACTTGGAACAGTATTTACAACTTTCCACCAGAAAATGAGTGAGGCATCATAAGCAGCAATCAAAACAAATCAAGACCACTGCAACTAACTAGAGAGTAGCTCATGGACAAGCTGGGAGAAGGAGGAAGCAGGGGACGTTTGGAGTGATGGCGTTTGTCTTCTCAAGTCACCGTTACGTGTGATGGAGCCCTGCTTTCCCGGGGATGGCTGAACACCCACCTCCTGATGGGAAGTGGTGAATGAATTCCTTGTTTTGCTTTACTTGTGCATGTAGCTTTTGCTTCACCTATTAAACTGTCTTTATCTCAACCCAGGAGTTTTCTCGCTTTTACCCTTCTGATTCTCTCCCCCATCCCAGCCAGGGGGAGTGAGCAAGGGGCTGTGCAGGGCTGAGTTGCCAGCTAGGGTTAAACCACGACATCATGCCTCGTGTAAAAGGGCTCCAAGTTGGTTACGATGATGCTGCTGTGACTGGCACCATTTTAATACTTCAGACTGAATCAACCAAGTCTATAAATAAAACAACTTTTAAAATAAAACACCACACTGATTTTCAGTTTAACACCTCATAGGCCTCTAACTTCAAAAACTGCAATCATTTGCAAGAATGTCCATGTGAAGAAGAATTTAAAGCACCCAAGAGTGTTAAAGAACCTTCTAATAGAGGCGTACAGGATGCAATACATTGCAATGCCACTTCTTAGCTAAGCTAAGAAATTTTATGCATTAAGGTGACATGGTTTGAAGAAAATCCAGGAAATCTGCATGGCTATACGTGATCTGCAGAATTACAAGTAGAATGCTTCATGTTCCCCCAGCCTCCCTTCAAAACATTAATACATTCAGTGAAATGCAGTCTTATACTATGCTGCTTTGACCTTTGCAGTATTTTATATTTTGAGCAAATGGGCATTCCATTGCTTTCCCAGAGGCTAGTGAGACTGTAAACAGGAAGAAACGAGGAATTGCAGCCAATCTAATTACAGAATATTGAAAAGGTCAAAGAAGTGCACCTAAACAGTGTAATTTGCAAAATGAAAGTTATGAAGAGCACTTTGATGGGGGGGGTGGGGGGGAGGGGGAGGGAAGTAATAGAAATAAGGTATGCAATCAGTACTGGCCCAATTGATATTGGGGAGAGAGGGAAGCCCACAAAAGATACCTATCACGAACTGGAAAATGCAAACCCATTTCAGTGTTGCAGGCAAAGACAGGTTTCAAAATGCCAAGCAACAAAATCTATCTACAAGTGGTTTTGCACTAATGTCCCAGTACACTTAAGTCAGAATTTAATTGCACTACTACAATTGCAATAGTGTTAATAGCAAACACCTGTGGTAGAACCACCAGAATGCCATCACCGTATGGCCACTATATGTCTGACCAGAGTCGTTCCCATGGGGCCTTACGCACACTCTGGAAAACAGATATCAGCCGCGCACAAATAGTGTATTCATAAAACTGCTACCTCTAAAAAAGCTGAGTATTCAGCAAACTACGTGGTGGAGTTATTTTGACAAGGACACCAAAACCAGAACAATAACTACTGGGGTTCAGACAATCATGACAATAACCACAAAAAAACGCGCCACTAAACCTGGAGACAAGAGATAGTCACCTTGCACATTTTTCAGTGCCTACTCAGGGTAGCTAAATCACCCAAAGAGCCTCCTCTACTCCTGCAATACTAGGTAGGTTCCTCCTCCAGGTGAGCAGATGCCTGGCATAGGGGTCCACCCTACCCTCATGAGACCCCACAGAGAACCCAATGGAGAACAGCCCTGATTTTGGAGCAAGTGGCAAGCCTTGATTTCACCTCATCACCCTTCTCCTCTGCTACCATTCACCTCGTTAAGAGACTACCCTCCTGCCATCAACCAGCTCACCACACTTGGAATCACAAGCAAGCATCAAACAAGCAGCAGTAAATCACTTCAACTAACATTTCTCTTTAGCCTCCTTTAGCGTAGCCCAGTCCCCATAACTTTTTTTTGTGTTATCAAGGTCCACCCTCAACACAGCTTCACGGCTGATAGTTTCTTACCTGCTCCCAAGGCAGCTTCACATTTTTTCCTCATTTTTCTTAATTTCTCCTTTTATAATGTTTTTGCACATCGACTGCCCTTGGACTTGATCCAGCCCGTGGATTCCTACAGCATCAGCCTTCGGGACAGTGACGTTTTCCTCGTATAAAAACTTTCTATGTTCCCTGGGTAAGGCAAGCAACCACGGCTATTCATTTGATTATTGTAAGGCCTACGGTAAATCCCAGAAATATATGTCTGCTGCTGACATTCTGCATTACAGTAGCAGCTCCTGTGATGTTTGGAGAACTATAAATAAGAACAGAACTGATCTAATGAGACACAGCAGCTAGAGAGGCAATGGAAAGTAGTACAAAAGATTCTAAAGATTTCAGATTCTTCTGGGGGAAAAAAAATAAGAGTAATTCTTGGCACCACGACTACTGCAAAGCTTGTTGCAACAAAAAGCCAAAACTGAATCTATCACCAAACAAAATAAAATATACTTGTGATTACTGGGCCTTCCTTAGGGGAATTTCTTTCTTCCATCTGAACTGAAACGCTCAGAGCTTTCCTCAGTCCAACTTAACAGCGACTTGAAGTTAAAGTTAACTTTCTGATGCTCTGACGTTCTGTTCTTTTTGAAATCTCCTTTAAGTTGGCTGAACATTGTTTTTAATGCAGGTCAATAAAAACGTGGGGCAAAGGGATATTATGATTCCTGAAGGGTTTCCTCAGACCTTACGTTACTTCTTGAGTAAGAATTTGAGATGCCGCTTTGCAGTTTAACAGCCTCCTTTGGCCTTCCTTTTGCCTATGAAACATGGCTGTCGGAGCTCAGTGACTCCTCAAAGTAATGTAAATTACTTTTTCATTTCCACACTGAGCCTTCTGCATTTGTTGCAGGTTTAATCAGAGCTATTCTACCCATTCACACAGGGCTCCAGTGTATCATTTACGAAGAACTATGAACAATAGTCTCAAGAAATTTACATTTATATCATGAGACCGATGGAATTGCTGCTGCTTTTTTTCCCCCTTTTTTTAATAATATATACAATTTTAAAGAAAATCAAACAGATGGAGAATAACGAAAAGAATCTTAAACATTGAAGAAATAAGTAATGCTGAAGCAGCAGCAATCTCAAATTGTAAAGCATTAACAATGGGGGGAAAAAAATCTTCCATCACCCCAAAACCCCCAGGTTTTCAATGACACTTCGTATCATGCACTGTAGTATGCAACACAAGGAACAAAAAGTCCTGTTCTTCAGAACTGAAGTTCCCTCCCTACACAAATCTGACGCTACAACTTATTGCTTAAGGTAATGCTTTGGAGAAGTGACAAATTGTTCTCGCTCTCTCTGACCAGGATAGTCCCTCCCTAAGTACATTAAATGCTCTATCAGAAGCACAGTAGCCAGCATCAATTCCCAACACATTGCACACAAATATTAACCAGCACTAACTTAATGAAGAGGAAGAAATATAGTTGGATCTCCTCTCCCAAGATTTTTATTAACATTTTCTTGTTTACCGCATCACAGAGTTCATTTCTGATGCAATTTAAGAGCTCTCTGTCATATGGAACCATAGGGAACCTGTTCAGTGGTAAGGTCTGTAAGGCAGCAGTAGGATAATCGTGCCAGTGAAACCGCTTGCAAATAAATTCGTTCGAAAGGAAAACTGGATCACAATCCAGCAAACGTGTGAGGAAGAACGAAGCTTCACAAATTAATACCAATCTATAAAATGATGGTATACAAATATGTTGCACCTACATTTGTGTAATGTATTTAAACTAATGCAAATAAAGAAATACAAGCTATGAAAGGAGGAGCTGGGAGGAGAAAGAGAGCAAGTAAAAGAAAAAAGCTTGTCTTTCCTTTCAACGAGAAGAGGGCTGCTCTAGAAAGGCTCTGGAAAGGATAGACCAATGCAAAAAAGTTTGGGGCAGAGAGACATGGCCTTGAAACATGGTAAGAGTTGATTTTACTGGCTAAACTAGTGTCAAAGAAGGAAAAAAGGGGAAGAGGAGATGTGTGGGGGATAATGCAGACTGTGCTGCTCTTCCAGTCCTGCCCTTCAGCACAGCTTTGGGGAAGGCAGCAGTAAAGGGTCCTGCTACAGCAGACGTGTTAGCAGGGCAAGGTGCTGGGTTATGCGTAACCCTACTAGCATTTGCCTAGTAGGAAAAGTTTTAAGAAAAGTTCAGGCAATGCTAGAACATAACTTGCTAAATTTCTGTGAAATAAAGACATATCAACTTCAGGGCTGCATGTACTTCATTTTACTCCCTTTTGTTCCTAGAAACAGGATAGCTATTTAACAACGCAGGTATTATTTAAACATGAGCATCACAAGCAGGCAAAGGCAACCTTCAAGATTCCGGCAGCAACAGGGGAAAGGCATGATAAAGGCCATCTAGTCTCCAAAGCGAAATGTTGCTGGCTCCTGTGCCTCACCTCCCTTACTGAGCCAGTGTCATTGTCCAGTACAAGCGCGACAGGTTTCATTCACAGAAAATCACAAAAATGTCAGATCTCACTCCGAGTATATCCAAACAATTGAGGATGAGCCCAAGTTATTCCTACTACAGTCAGTGCTGTTTCGTTGTTACTCCCAACACAAGGAATTCTTTAGTAAATGTTGTCTAAGATCAGGATCGATCCACGCCACACACACCGCAAATTTCAGTGAAAACACACAGATTGCGAGTTACCACTGACTGCAGCCCTAACCTCCGCTATTTGTCAATTCTCAAAATATTTCTCATTCAGATCCCAGTAGTCATAACGAAAAGACTCATCCATCTTTATTACTTCAAAGGGAATATATTACCATCTAAAGTCTCACTTAATTTTCAACACCAAGTATGTCTTTTCTGGTGAACAATTTACATGGAAACCATATCCACAGCACACAGAAAAGATGATTAATGTCCAATCAAATATAACAGAGTTTCATCCTAACAAATATTTTGTTATCACCAGTCAGTATGATTTATTGTGATCTATAAAGCTCATGCTCTCTCCCTCTTATGGAAAAGAAAAAAAAAAAAAAGAGAGGGGCTATCTTTATAAAATGAATTTTTGTGTTCCCCACAGGAAAATTCCATTTTTGATCATTTTCAAAATAGATGAAAATAGTATTATGAAATGTCACAAATCATGCCTTCCTAATAGAAATCCTGGTCTTTTGTGGGCTCTGATATGGCCCATGTGAAATGGCTTACAATTAAGGTTCCCATTTATCTCTCCTCTGTTGTTCAGCTCAGTTGTAAAGGAAAATTCTCCTGCAACCATAGATCCTGGGCCAGACCCTCAGGAGGTGCGAGCCAGCCCAGCTCCATTAGCCAGCTCTTTCCCTCCCACAGCATTTCCCTGGGCAACGTTAAGGACACTGTATTATGAGTGAGTTCCCACGCAACAGCCGCTGCCCGAAGACACGCGAGAACCCCACAGCGTCGTGCTCAAGTCACACAGTCTCTCCCATTGACAACGGCACATCAGCATCTAACAGGGGAACCCATGGGGTCAGGGATGCCAGAAAAAAGGGCAACAACAACAACATTGGCTGCCACACAAATGAGGTGTTATACACCTTAAAATCCTACCAGTCGCCCCTCTGCCCCGCATTGCCCAGGCAATGTCTAAGAGCAGTCCCTGCATCAAGCTAAGTCACGAGAAACAGTTTGAGTGCAGCTTCCTATCTCGGTGGACGTGAGAGTTCAGTAACATGGACACGTGCCACTATGTGCCAGATGGCTGCAGGGCCGGGAATGGTCCTATGCAAGTTCAAATATCCGTATAGTTTCTGTACCCTGGCAGACAACCCCTCTATTTTTCAGTTTTCCCATTTGCAAGAAAAGGCGGTAGAATTTTTCTTTCTACTTTATAAAAATGGTTTGAGAACCTTAAGTAAAAATTGCTGTACAACCGCAAAGCACTATTAATAAAGAAAACTGTAGCATTGTTTCAGTACACTACCAAAAAAAATTTGTTCCTAAAGTGACAGCTGACTATTGAATTATTGATTCAGATTCACCAGCTGATAAGCCAGCACAAATCTCCTCCAAACGCAATGAGGATGCATGGTCCCCTGGTTATCCTCAAAGACAACGAAGTCTAATTTCACTATCTCTCAGATTTATTTTAAAATGCAGCAAAAATAAAAGAGAGATAACAGCTTCTAAATTGTGTTTCAAACCTAAGCACAAAGGAAAGCACAAATTTCAGCAGTCTGTCTCAGCGCAATAGAAGTATATATGTTTTCTTCATAGAAAAACAAACAAAAATTACTTTCAGTGGTCATATTTTTAAATAAGAAATCTACTATACAGCGTCTATCAATTATTCACGGTAATGCAGTGCACGCAATGTTACAAGAAAATACAGCCATCGTGAAAACTTTATTTCTTGGCCTTAAAAATGCATTCTCTGCAAAAATATTGATTTTATAAACAAAACTTTTCATAAATAAAGTCCTTTACATTAGCTGGCAAGAAGGACAGAAGGAGATTAAAGGGCCAAGACTATATAAAAGAGTAATTAGGGTTAAGAACAGACTAAGTACTTTCCATATGGCAAATGATACCAAAAGCTACTCCCATTAAAAGGGAAGCCAGCAATACCAAGCACACCATATTTCTTTACTGCAGCATTTTTTAAAAGAAATGCAAACTTCTTCAAGCAGGCAGTGACACACATTCACCTACTGAACAGCTGGTGGTGGCTCCAAGCACTGCCAGCCTCCCTCTGCCATCTGCCTGCTGCCAGCTCCCCGCGAGCACTTCCCAGCCCGCAGCACGCTCCGGGAGGGATACACCAATGCACTCTACTCACCAAGGGCAAAGTCAGCGCTCAGGTGCCGCTCTTCAGGTGATGGGTTTTAGCCAACACACTCCGGTTTCCCTGGGAGCAAGGAGCAGGCAACTTGCTTTGCTTCCTCACCTCTTCCAAGGTAGCTTGGGAACTTCTGGCAAAGAGGTGACATACGAAGCTGGGGAAGTGTGAGTTGGGCTAACACGTGAAGCCATCACAGCAAGATTGATAAGGCTGTATCTAAACTTTCACTTTTTAGCTATGCCGTCTTAACTATGGTAATCTCCAATTTCCTCTCCAACAACTGGTTGTACTCACAAAGCCCAATAGCTGCTGTTTTCTTAAAGGATTTTATCAGACTAACCCAAGATGCTGATGATCTGGAGGCACAGGTTTGCAGAACTAGTACGAAAGGAAGAGAAGCAACTCTACTCCTACTTTTTGAAGCTTTTTCTGCACACATCCTGGAATCTAGAACTAATGCTCCACCTTACTAAGCAGTACTTCTCAGTTAAAATAAACATTTACTTAGTTACATGATTCTCAGGAAAAGATCTTCTGCAGTGAATACCTCTAGGAATTCAGACCAAAACCATGAAAGCTGTTGGCAGGATAACGAGGGCCAGACTAAAAACCTTTTCCTCCCAGCTGCTGTGGTGGCTAGTCAGGGAAGCCTGTCCCTTCGGCATCAGCGGAAGCAAGCGTGAGTGCCAGTTCCGTTCTGCATGAGACAGTTGGTTTTCAAGTTAATGGAGATGTAAGCAGTGGCAGAACACTTTTGCTTTCCCAGGTTATTACAATTCCCTCATTTTGAAGCAAGATTTTCTCATAATACCATTTTTTAAAACAAAAATAGGCAGGTGCGATCACAGACCATTCACATAGCCTGCAAACGCATCACCGGCAGGGTCTTTGTGCTGCCATCCCTCTTCCCTTCCCAGCACAGCGGCTGACGGGCACTTTGCTACCTTCTGCTGGCAGAGCTTCACAAAAGTCAGTCGAGTGATGATGAGTTAAGTCAGCTGAGGACCCACTCACATCCTCTTACTGGAATTTGTAACAGGGGGATGGGAGGGGGGAGAAGTCTGTAAAGAAGAAAATAAGACAAAGTGAACACAGCTGGAACACCCCCATTCATCAATCTTTTTAAACACAGACAGAAAGTTTATTCTAATTTGGGGTATGGGAAGAAAAAGGAGTCTGCCTTACCAGCAAAGATGGGGATGACGAGTAGGGGAAGCTGCTGTATTGATACCATACAGACACAGGTCTGCTGCAGCGTTGCTGTCAGCATTGCAGCTCCACAGGCAAACACTGCATCACTTTCCTTTCTCTGAGATTTTTAAGCTGTGGTGCAAAGCAGGAGCTATCAAATCATTCATTAACTCAGAACTTGTCTTCAAAAAAAGGTATGTCAAAAGCTAAGGCTAACGGCCCTGAAGGCACAGATGACAGCAACAACGAGCGATGCTGCAAAAGATGCTGTGGTGCAAAAGGGTCTTTCCAAACCTGCTGGGGGTATGTTACTTGCTGCCTGACTTTATTTTCACTTTGACATTGGCATATTCACCTATGACATTGGTAATGCTGTACACTAATTGACCCCAAGTCCTGAATTCTCGGAGTATAGACACCTTGCTGGTGCTTAAGCTAGCAGTAAACTAGCTTGTGGTTGTATGTCCTATTACAAGGGACACTTCTTACGGGGATGGTGAGATTCTGTATTGGAACTGGGTTTCACTGAGTGTGTGTTGCTAAGCCCTAGTGATATTTCTAACCCCAGGATCTGCACATGGTGGCTCGAGTACAAAATCTGCGTGGGATTTTTTATTTGTTACGGTCAGAGACAGGGAGAGGCAGTGAGCCCTGCTTTCCCGTGCTCTGGTAGAGGTAAAGTATACAAGGAAGGAGACGTTAGACAGAGATTCGCTTTTTCTCCTGACTTTGTCTCTACTAAATAGACAATAAGAACTGCCCCAAAATGCATGCAACCATGACTGTAGGTCTTCAACCAAACAGCCTATTTCTAATGAACCTAAAACCCTATCACCACTGTAGTTTCTGTTTTCTGACCTAGTCTTTTCAGGCAGCAGAGGTCCCATGTATATTATCTGCGTTTTTTCTATTTGCACAGGATAGATCTTAACTTCTAAAAAGCATTACACAACCTATGATTAAAGTGATTCACCTTCATTATAGTCTTCCTGGCTTCCCTCACTTTCAAAAGCCGTTATTTTGTTGACATGATGTTAAATTTTCCCTTACCTGAAGAAATCATCTTGTCTACTGTAGTGTCTAATTCTAACAACATAAGTACAAAATGACCGAGTTGAGAAGATCTGTAAAGCTAGTTATTTTGTGATTTCTATTTAATTTAATCCTATGAAAGTTGGTTAGGTCAGAGCACCTTGAATGCTTAGTTAATGACCCACGTATAAGCAGTACCATCCCCTAGAACATTTCTGGATGGAGTGTACTACAGAGTAAGAAACAAGCACTTTCTGTTACAGAATGGTGGTTTTTTATTCCAGACTGGCCAGTTACGATAAAATACAGAGACTTCTTAAAAATCCTCTTCTGACAAAGAAAAAAAAAAAAGAAGTAGAGTTTTAAAGTCTGTTCTTCAGATCAAGAGAAACTATTCTGTTATGGCAGAAGTGCCAAATTAAGAATCCAGTTCAGGTGTAATCAATGACTTGGCCAACGTGCCACAGCTTGTAAAACATGCCACTTGTAAAACAGTTTTCCCTAGTTCCTTTTTATCACTCATGTTTCTCTTGGCTTTTTAAATTTTTACTGAGTCTGCACTGCAGCTACATCAGAAAAGCTCTGATCTGTGCTGCACCTCCAAGCACTGTTCTATCATCTATAAGATCATCCTGAAACAACTCTCCTGTAATTAAAGCATCTCTCTGAAGCACCTGTAAACCTTACAACCAGGCAGGCATTTTAATTCGCTGATGCTACAGTTGTATTTACAGCTATTATCTACATTCCGCTCCATTTAAGGTCACAAGACTGATACAAGCTTCCAGTGGAAAAGATCAGTCTTATTTCACATAACGTTATACTACCATATATACATACAGACCTTGAAAGACGACTTTACACACCAGGAAAACACATTCTGGCACAGTAAGCAAGGCTGAAGCTCCACGTAACTAACATCAGTTCGCAAAGGTCAGTTATAAGAAAGATACAATGAAGTGATATAGCAGGTAAATTAGTCTATCTGCAGAGATTTTCTGCCGAACAGAATTACAGTCATGCTACTAGGGATAACTGCACACTAAAAAGATTTTTTTCCACGTTTAGAGTTGATCGAAAGGTACTTCTTTTAATGCACTAAACTGCCATGTAAGCCCGACCATTTCTAAGCCACTCTAAATGAACTGAGCCTTGCAACTGAATTGGTTATATTTCTGCTAAGACTATATGAAATAAGGCCAAATTCCTTTGTGACTGGCAATGTATCTTTCATGAGGCTCAATGCTGCTCAAATACACTGCTTTCTAGGCAATGAGCCGAGGAAGGTCAGGGCCCGTAAGAGGGTCTGCTCCAGAAGAACGTAACCCCAATCATTTACCCAGCAGCCCTGCCACCACACGTATTTCAGTCACCCGGTAAGTGAAGAGCTCATACAAATAATCTTTGCTTTTCTATTGAACAACATGCATTTCCAGTTTCTCCTTCAGTATCCACAGCTGTGCAGCAAATGCAGGGCATTTCATTTGTCAGGAGACGACAGTGCTGACAGAGGCAGTACAATGCGGCAGCCTCTCCCATCTGTTAAATGTATGCCTCTTTGTTCCCTCTGAACTTTCTTCCTTCTGGAGGGAG
Organism: Steatornis caripensis; assembly: GCA_013398225.1. NCBI lineage: Eukaryota > Metazoa > Chordata > Aves > Caprimulgiformes > Steatornithidae > Steatornis > Steatornis caripensis. Next base: position 420,330 of record VZSC01014887.1, read on the forward strand.
GAGGAGCACAAGTAGTTTTATGCTAAATATTTTGGCCATGTATACAATTTTTGCCTTATTCTTCTCTAACTGACAAGTCAAATTCCCCATGTCAGACCAGCACAGTCATTTATGCCACTCATTGTTTGCTCACAAAAGTATCTATCGAGAATATAATACGGTATTGTCAGATCAGAATGACAGTTGATGATAATGTGCGTTCCTCCATATTCTGGTTGCCAATATTATAGTCTAACACTTATTGAGGTTTAATGCTCAAGGGAAAAAAGAGAGTGAGGCACACACTTCAGGCTGCAGCTAGATTCAGTTTAGGAAGAGCATAGCTCAATGACAATAAATTAAAGAAATTAAAAACCCCAAAGTTTGGAAGAAATTCTCAGACAAAGATAAGTATGATACATTCTGAAGATCAATGACTGAAAGGTTCAATATGCACAAGCATCTTTCAAACAATCTGTTTTATGATTTTACTGATACTGGTTCACAGGGAGAAAAACAAATTGGCTCTCGGTGCCATTTCAGAACCCTAATTGAGTCTACAGATGTAGCTCAAATTTGTGGCTGGTGCCAGCACAAGGTAATAAAGAACGAGATTTATCATCCAACATACAATGGATTCAGATCAGATTACGAGAACCCTTCTTGGAATGGTAGGAGTTTTTTTGTGGGGGACTAGAGCCTTCCTTAGCTCTTGAACATACCACCAGTTGTTTTGTAGAAAAAGAAGAAAAGCATAGTAAGTAAAACCAAATCAAGACAGTCTGCCTCTGCAGTGGCCCAGCTGTCCCACAAGCTCTGCTCAAAGCTTTCTCTCCCTTTCTGTTCTTCACAGTCTGCACTTACTCCACTGGCAACCATAACATAACCCAGTTCTCTTACAAACCGAACACATTTAAAGGGAACAAAACTGGGAAGAGACTAACAAGCATATGGCCAGACTACATCCAGTTTTTAAAACAAACAAGAAGTGTCAATAGTTTCTCTTCCTATTTTCCTTTCTACTCTCCAGCTACAGCCTCTCCTTTTGAATATCAATGCCCGAATGATGGATGAGGTCAGATTTTGGAAGGATGAACCTCAGAAAACCAGCCCCGCCCCTGCCAAGAACTTCTTTCCTGGATACTAATTCTGTTCGATCCTTTAATAGCAGACAGAAGCAATGTGTTTGAGAGAGATTACCAGCTCTGGATTAAAAGATTTCAGGAATCCTTAAAAGGAACCACAGAGGAAGAATGTTGGGATCTGGAACAACACTCATGAAATGTTATATTAAGAATAATTAAGAACATTATCATCGCAATATTTTGGTATGCTCTAAAACTGGGGTATTTAGAATGAGATCCATCTGCTGGTAAGCAAAAAAAAAAAATACAACTAACTTTCCTGGCCTACATTCAGCAGTATGTTTACTTATTCCATTTTTTCCACATGACATTGTCATCTTTATCTCCTTATGGACACGACAAAGCAAGAACTACAAAACATAAGTCAAAGGTGAAGATGAAAGTATATAAAATTTTATCTTTCTGTCTTCTGAGGAAGGCTACTCAGGCAAGTCAGTCCCTGATACAAAGCTATTAACTCAGGTGAAGAGTGTGGTTATAACGGAAATCTTCTAGCTGTTTTGCACAGTAGGGGGGGAAAAAAGCTTACTCCTAGGAAAATTCTTCAGAGGTTGTCCTGCTTTACTGCAATTTTATGCTTGCGTTTCTCACTATCAGAAGAGATTCAACACCCATGGGATTAGTTCCCCTTCTCCATTAGCCCACCTTTAAAGATTTGGACAATAAATAAGCAATAAACTGTGGCATACCATAAACAAACCTCTCCATCTCCTCCATTCATTTTGGTCTTCCCCATCTCAGCATTTCTGACAAAGCAGTTACTTTCTGGCTGCAGGCCCTGTCTGCTGGGAAAGCAGCGGCACTGAAAGCTAGCAACACCACCTGGGCTGCAGCTACAGTGGGCCCTGTGGTTTCCCGGTGCTCCTTCAGTATATTGCATGCCACAGGTATGAGCATAAAGGGAAAATATCAAGACTCAAGTTTCGTGGTGAGTATTATAAAATGGCCGACTATTTGTAAGCAGCTATAAATCCGGAGATAATTTCTGAAGACTCTCTCTGACGGACAGAATGGGGTTAATTTTTCTCTAGTAGGAAAAAAATAAATCACGGAAGATAAATCTTAGATCTAACCCAGAACAATCATTGATGTTCCTCAGTACATTTTAATCACCAGGAACACCACAAGGCATTCCACACCCCTCCCTCAAGTTAGAGTTGTCATAGCAGTACAGTGATTGTCAGCATCCATGTAAGTTGAGTGTTCATCTTTAAATACAGAAGTATAGACTAATAAATCTTATAATGTGCAATAGTCTTAAATATGCACACACAATTTCTTTTCTGAAAATGAAATCATCCTAACTGAAATCATCCTACTGGCTGAATGGCAGAGCTCAGCAAGTTGTAATGTCAGTGGCACAGAGTCTGGTTGGAGGCCTGTGACCAGCGGTGCTCCCCAGGGGTCAGTGCTGGGTCCAGTCCTGTTCAACGTATTCATCAACGATTTGGATGAAGGGACAGAGTGTACCCTCAGCAAGTTTGCTGATGATACAAAGCTGGGGGGAGCGGCTGACTCACCGGAAGGCTGTGCTGCCATTCAGCGTGACCTGGACAGGCTGGAGAGTTGGGCGGAGAGGAACCTGATGAAGTTCAACAAGGGCAAGTGTAGGGTCTTGCACCTGGGGAGGAACAACCCCATGTGCCAGTACAGGCTGGGGGTTGACTTGCTGGAGAGCAGCTCTGCAGAGAAGGACCTGGGAGTGCTGGTGGACAACAGGCTCACCACGAGCCAGCAGTGTGCCCTTGCGGCCAGGAAGGCCAATGGCATCCTGGGGTGCATTAAGAAGAGTGTGGCCAGCAGGTCGAGGGAGGTGATCCTCCCCCTTTACTCTGCCCTGGTGAGGCTGCATCTGGAGCACTGTGTCCAGTTCTGGGCTCCCCAGTACAAGAGAAACAGGGAACTATTGGAGAGAGTCCAGCGGAGGGCTACGAAGATGATGAGGGGAGTGGAGCATCTCTCTTATGAGGAAAGACTGAGAGAGCCGGGTCTGTTCAGCCTGAAAAAGAGAAGATTGAGAGGCGATCTCGTCAATGCTGATCCATACCTAAAAGGCAGGTGTCCAGAGGACGGGCCCAGGCTCTTTTCAGTGGTGCCCAGCGACAGGACAAGCGGCAGCGGGCACAAACTGGAGCACAGGCAGTTCCACCTGAACATGAGGAAGAACTTCTACACTGTGAGGGTGCCAGAGCCCTGGCACAGGCTGCCCAGAGAGGTTGTGGAGTCTCCTTCTCTGGAGAGATTCAAACCCGCCCGGATGCGTTCCTGTGCCCCCTGCTCTGGGGGCACCTGCTTTAGAAGGGGGGTTGGACTGGGGGATCTCCGGAGGGCCCTTCCAACCCCTACCACTCTGTGATTCTATAATTACACGCATGGTTTCACAGGTTACCCCAGAAGTCTGGTAACAGCCAGCCTAGCACAGGCTTCGTGCAATGCTTTCCAATTGCCTTAGTAAAAGTCACAGACCATCACCAGGATATGATGCTTCCAGTTACGTTTGTTTAGATGTCCCAACTCATGTTTTCCTTCTAATCAAGTGACAGGACTTCATGGACAGGGCACACAGTTACTTATAACTGACAAAGCCAGTGAATCCAGCAGCATCGTATGGCTTCGCCACTCTCTTTACCGCAACCAGCTGTTTGGAAACATACTTGACATTTACTACAGAGCCACTGCAACTTATTCAACATTATTAGGGGAACTAACTAAAGTAAAGCAAGTACTGCAAGCTCATCTTCCAATTAAACTACCGATATACCCTAAGCATCTGATTCAGGCACAGATTAGAGCAAGTGGCCTAACATGGAAGATGCAAATAATAAATTATAACAAAGTGAGTTCATTATTTATACTTGCAAAATCAAGTTTAACTGATACCAATCAACCTGTCAGAAATACACACATAATATGAACAGATAAGAGAAGAAAGCATGCTACAGAAATGCCAAATTTTCATGGGAGCTCAGGGGAGAGCTTCTAGAATGAAGATATATATGTATGTATGTATATATTATATATGTATATATACATATATATGTAGCTCATGCTTAAAACTTCATGGAATCTAAATGGTCCTTTAAGCATATATTCCTGGTAAGCGTGAAGAAAAAGAGCTGTGTCACTGTCAAGTAAATTTTCCAGGTTAAAACTGGACGTGTATTTGCTCTAGAAATTACAGTACTAATAATGTCCTCTAATATTATTATAAGCTAACTAACATCAGGTTTCTTATAAGCTCGGAAGTGCACATGTTGCAAAATAGCTGTCTGCAGAAACTCAAGCCAGGAATGACTGCGTGGTTAATGGAAAACTGATGCGTNATATATGTATATATACATATATATGTACCTCATGCTTAAAATTTCATGGAATCTAAATGGTCCTTTAAGCATATATTCCTGTTAAGCGTGAAGAAAAAGAGCTGTGTCACTGTCAAGTAAATTTTCCAGGTTAAAACTGGACGTGTATTTGCTCTAGAAATTACAGTACTAATAATGTCCTCTAATATTATTATAAGCTAACTAACAACAGGTTTCTTATAAGCTCGGAAGTGCACATGTTGCAAAATAGCTGTCTGCAGAAACTCAAGCCAGGAATGACTGCGTGGTTAATGGAAAACTGATGCGTCTCAGTGAATCCCTAGCAAGAACCTAAACATGAGGAATCCAACAATATGTTGCAAAGAGTTTAATCAATACTTGTTTTAGGACAAATATTACTTTGCCTTACTACATGATATTATTAGCTTCCAACTGTGGCTAATTTTTATGCCCTAGGCACTCAGCTTTAAGCAGTTCTTTCTGTGAATGGCTCAGCTTGACCAATTATAAAGTAGGGGAAACATGTATATGCAGGCCCAATTTAACATGCAATTAATTTCTTTTTCACTAATAGTTCTTAATTTTCCTCTTAACACATATATACAGCAAGGTCTGGGGGGGAAAGCAAATCTCAGAAACTGCTTTTTAAAAAAATAAAATTACAGATCTGGGGGACAAAGCTAGTCATGCCCTCGATCCACGAGCCCCTTCTCATTCACAGTCCTGCCAAGCTTAATGAGAGCTTTCACGTACACAAATACTGTCAGGAGATGAAGTTGCAGGTAGTTTTCTTCACTACTGGATATATTCGCACTATGTCACCTCTCATCACACACCCCCCCTGCCGCCATCTATGTCTCAGTCTATATTTCATGCCCCTTTGTGGCATGTCCAGTGGGAGTCACCCAGATGCATCCAGTTACTGTCGGTGGCTGCACGCATGCCCTCTCACAGGCTTTCCAGAAACATGGTGGGGAAGAGGAGCCCAGGACTGATAACCTCCCATCTCTCAGCACCAGCCAGGCAAAACCTATACGGGGCTGAGTGTCCTGACCATCCCGGCCCATTGCACTCATACATCATTTACCAGCGTATAAACTGTTTCCAGTTAATAGCAGTTGTGACATTTTTCATCTACCACCTTACTGCCTGAGAAGCTTAACATGGATAAAAATGTCCAAATCCATAAGGCTTTTCTGTTAAATAGCTTGGATTGATAAAGCTTGACATGTCTTAGCATGTTTGTTTACTTCAGTTTAGGATAATCACTTGATTCTTCTCTGTCATGCCCAGAAAGCTATTTTAAAGCATAAGATTTCTAGTGTGCTCTAAACCTCACACAAAATTGATTTCAGCACATACAGTACTCCTGGTGTCTGATGCTGATGAATTACTCCGCTAGTGAAACACAATTTCTACCAAATCAACAAATAGTTTGCTGTAAAGGCCATAAGATTCACTCAGTTCCTACAACAAAAGCTCCCATTTCCTCTTCATTAATCCTTGTAAGTGAGATTCAATAGATAACAGAAAATTCCTGCTAGCTAGCCTTTTGGTGTTCTTAACCATTTTGAAGAAAAGATAATACAACCACCAAACCAACAGAACTTAATTTAAGCTGTGAGTGACCCAGAGGAGTCGGAGGCCACTGTTCAACACTCTTTGTCTTTCATGATTATGCAAAATTATGCATTCACATACTAATCTCCCAACACAGATTACTGAAAAGTAATCTTTCAAGCAGAGAACAGCACAGATACAGTCCCCAAAAATCTCCTCCAGAAAAGAAGTACCCAATTTGAAGATAACACTGATTTTTAAGTGAGTTTTTAATACTTCTTATATTCTATGCTCTTTTCTCATATTTTAAAACCTACAATAGCCCAGTTTTTAAATATTATTATTCTGCTTTCATTTAAAAAAAAAAGGCAAAACACCTGAAGTTAAGAAGTCAATAGACAAGGAAAATAAAATCATTAAGATTCCAGATGGGGAAACTCTTTTTGATGCAGCCATTTTGCTTTGGAGTGAAATGCAGCAGGGAAAACCATTCCTGTGGCATTTCAGCCAACAAGGAGAAGTAGTTCTGTATTCTCTCATCATCACTGCTAAGAAAATATTGCTCCCCCTGGAAGAACAGGTGAAATATTGCAAATCTTCATTTATGGCCATAATATGAAGCACGGAGAGATACTACACAGGACTTCTCAAAATAAAGTTCCAGACAGACACAGTTTGGGATATTCTGCCAACTTACTCCTCCATCAGTAAGCTTAAATTCTTTATCCAATGTCATATTATACAAGCCCATAGTTGGTGTCGCAGCAGGATGCCTAAGGAGCATATTCTGTCTGAGTTTTATTCAGCTTTTCTCCACCTCAGCACTCATCCCCTGCCACCAGCGCACAGGAATTACTTGCCCAAAATGGTGCAAGCCAGGCGTAGTGCGACGGTGAGCACAACATGTGCCTGGCTCCCCAGGGCTTCAGCCTCCATATCTCAGAGCACATAGGATTTGGCAATCCCATTTCCATAGACTGCAGCCCAGCTCAATTTATCCTAAAATCCCTTCCCTTGCTGCACTTGTATAGAACGTACCTGCTGACAGTGCAAGCCAAAATTCAGCCGCTGCTTTTTACCCAGCTCAGGCAACACCATCTCACAATCAAAAGAATCTCAGATCCCTATTAAGAGGATTCTCCCATTTGCTGTATTTTCATTCATTACAGATAGCTTCATTCTCAACAGAACATCACTCCGGACAGAGTTTATTCAGGCTATGTCATCCAGAACCTTGCATCCATTTGCTTCGGAGCTTTCTGTTATTTTTAGTGACACACATAGCAGGATCAAGTCATCTGGAAAACTACTTTCTCCTTTCAGTTTTTGATAATCTGCTCAGTGAAACGTTTCTTCCTCTAAATCCACATACTGTTGAATTGGTACGAATCGGCATTTAAGTCAATATGAATACAGTAGCACAAACAGTATTAGAAACTTATTCTATTATCTGTGAAAAAGTCAGAAGTCCGGATGTACACAGAATGCTGATTAGTAGGAGCCATTAAATGTCATGTTCACATTTGTAAATGCTGGATTGATAATGAAATCTTCCAAATAGTAACAAAGACCCATCTATAATCATGTGAAACATCAAGTTTGGGAATACCAAAAATAAGGACCCAAACAACAAAAAAACACCCAACCCTACGTTGACTTCTGTCTCTGATCGGTGGCTCTACCACACAGGAAAAACCAAAGCCCCACTCTGACTGTATAGCATCGTTCACGCTTTCGTGTGTGCCAGAATCAGGAAAATTCAGTTCATCTACCACATGCTACAGAGATATGGCACTGACTTTCCGAGCCAATGTCGTGTTGCTTCCTACGTCGCTCTTGGTTTTTTCTATAAAAAATGAAGGTTATGTAAGTTTACAGCATGCCAGTTTTATAAAATAAAGAACGCAGTCGCTCCAGTCCTGTAAGTGGACCTGACTCTAGTTTGAGCCATGTTCATGAACCATTTAAACAGCAAGGCCACAGAGAGTCTGCCTCCACAAAAAGCCACCAGCAATCTCCAGCACCATTCATTCCCCCTCTCAACTCATACTTATGTAGATAAGATCAACACGCAAACACACGTGCTGTATGCAGTATCATCAGACCTAGGGTACTACATGACACAAAGCAATTCTCGTTTCTTAATTAAGAAAGGAGCCTTGAAGCAAGGGCATATAGTCCCACAAAGTCCCTGAATACAGTTAAGCCTCTGGTCCCACAGAGCAGGTCACACAGCCTCCAAAGAGCAGAGACACGTAAACTCTTCTCCCATATTGTATTAGGTTGAAAACCATTTCTTCACAGAAGCTTTTGTTGTGGCTAATTATAATTTCTATTAGAGTTGCAGAGATTCATTATCACTAAAGAAAAAGGATAGCTACTAAACAAAATGGATTGCTACTAAACAAAATGGATAGCTACTAAACAAAACAGTGCATATATTGCCTGCTCCAGAGAAATCATCATCTAAATTCTTGAGATTTAAGGTCAATAGTACTTCCCCACCTACTGCCCCTGTTTGCTATCAGCCTTTATGGCATTTCTCTTTGATCCCCTCTGTTGCTGCTGTTTCTTCAGCTGCTGTTAAATGCCTGCAGATTTTTTTTTTTCTATTAGAGGAGTAATTACTACATCATCTTGAAAGCTGCTCCCAAGTGAGTATCTTCAAGGGCCATCTTCCATTACACATTAATAGTCCTCGGCCCCACTCACATTTGAACACATTCTGCTTCTCGTTTCTTACAAGAGCAAAATTTCACACTATCCTTAAGAGGAAACAGCTTTCATGCCTTTTGATTCAAGTCAGTGTCAACGAGATACTATAGTGGCAAAACTCATTTCTCACTCTAAACAGCATGAAGGCAGCTCCCGTGATTATCAGGATGCCCAAAACTGTCAGGAAGAGAGCACAGGGCTGACACAGAACCTGCCGAGGTACCCTGCACAGCTCTGCGCGGCTGACAGACGTACCCACTGCCACGCAGCAGCTTTACACAAAAGACGTCCTGCTTATGTTAACAGAAGCCACTCATGCATTAGGCAGGGAAAAGAGGCCAAGTGTCCATCTAAGACTTGTGTCTAAAGACTAGAAATTGCCCGAGAAATGAGTTACTTCTACTAATCAACTTGAAAAGCCTATTTGAATCTATTAGTTTTAACTTTGCAATCCAAAATGTGTTTATTGCTCTCAGTTAATCACAGGTTAGGGTGGGCTTTCTTCCGAAATATCGATGGACTAAAAGGCTATTCACTACACCCAATTAAATGAACATTAGAGAGAAATGCCTCCCTGTTATCACTGAATTATTTCAGGGAAGTCGTATGGTCCGTATTATACAGAAGGACAGGCAAGATGATCACAAGGATCATCTAGCCTTGGAATTGATTCAGTAAAAGAAGCAGCCACACATTAGAGAGAGACTGACATGCAAAGCTGGACTGGTGGAGAATACGTAGGACTTCAGCTGAGAAGGAATTAATGGAGTAAATGCAACATGCAAGCAAGAAGGGGAGGGTGGTAGGAGTAGGCAAGTGGTAAATGGCACTGTGCCCCATAACATCCTTAGAGGCGCTCAGTTGACAAGCATGTTGCAGTCTTACACCAAGGGTCCTTCTACAGCCACCTGCCCTACACAGATGGGCTCTTCCATCCTTTGGGCTCCACATGCATTTATAAAGTAGGATGCATTTAAGTATCAGAGCACACTGAACTACAGAGATCCTCATCCATAGCCTCTAGGCAACATCTCTGCCAACCAAGTTCTTTGAGGTGAAATTCCTTCTAGCTCCCCCACTAAGAGGGGAGCTGAGCCTTTTTGTCTCTGCCAAGGTCACTGGACCATGAGACCTTTTTGGCCATGCTTCCCAAGGCAACGAGTTAACACACTGGATGAGAGAGACACTCGGGCTAATGCCACACCACTAGCTGAAACAGTGGATGAACTAAACTGGTACAAGCTCTCCCTGGCTGCCGGCACAGAGCCGCTCTTGCCAGCCTGGCTCTGTACCTCCCTGTGAGCAGCAGCACTGACCATTGTCAGGAGCTGCAATTAAATTTGGGAAAGGGAGGAAGCTATGGGACAGAAAAGAAAGAAAGGGGAAAAAAAAAAAAGCCAGCTCGGTTTCATTCTTAATGGAACATGCACTGCTAAAGCAGCCTCTGTTTCAGTGTATTCACACCAGATAGGAAAGTTGTTGAAGTGGCAATTTTTAGGGACACAGAATTTCAGGCTCACAATCAGGACGTTTGAGTTCCTTTTAAAAATTAGGAGTATGCATATCCGTTAGAGGAGATAATACAAAGAGAGACTAGATTTCCTTTACAGGATATATTTTAATTTACTCCTATGATGATTTAGATGAGGCAAAAGTATCTTAAAATGCTTCTGAAACTCTATTTGCCAACCTCGCAGAGTTCAAACCACTTCCCTTTAATAAACTGGTTATTGCTCTTCTTTAAATGTCATTATATTTAACATTTCTGCTTTGTTTCCTGTAGCATTAATCTCAGTTATTGACAGTCAGCAGCCATACTCAAGATGAAAGGAATTTTCTTGCCATGATTTAATGCATTTCACATCCTGATAATTCTTTCTTCATTCCTGCTGTTTTAAACAAAACTAGCTAGAAGCACCATTTCTGCCTTTTACTTATAATTGCTGGCTGATAAAACAGAAATACATCCCAGAGGCAGTTTATTGTGTTATCTGTCCCCAGTTATATTTAAGACGATTAATGATTGTTCACCAGAGCTATATAAGTACAAAAGTTCTTTGATATTCCTAAACAACAACAATCTCCCCAATTTCTAAAAGCCCGCTGAATAGACATGGCTATGCAATCTGCTGTAAAATTGCTTACAGACAAATCCTTAAAATAAAGGGCTACCAAAGAACCACTGATCTATATTTTATCTCACTTGCATTTGGCTATACTGTTTTTCCTTTGTTTAGAGGAGGCATTTTTAAATGATGGCTGCAACCCCTAAAGCACTGTTTAATGAATCCTAACTTTAACACATTCAAAGGCATCTAAGTAAAGAATTTGCTGCNTATTTTATCTCACTTGCATTTGGCTATACTATTTTTCCTTTGTTTAGAGGAGGCATTTTTAAATGATGGCTGCAACCCCTAAAGCACTGTTTAATGAATCCTAACTTTAACACATTCAAAGGCATCTAAGTAAAGAATTTGCTGCAGTAGGCTGTTTGAAACTCCAGTTTCCTTCCTTTGTTCCTTGTATCATCTCAGATCATGGTGAATCAATGAACAAGAGCAGCATTTTATGAAGCATTTTTAAACTTCTTAAAATACAGCTACATTTTCATATTTATAGTGCACAAGCTTCCCATCATTCCACTCTTCATGATTCGCCAGCAGTGCAGATTACACTGAAGAGGAGGGACCAGACCTCATTTTTCCACAGCCTCTGGTCTTCCATACCTTTGTTCACCTCCTCAACAGCTCCTCTGCTTCAACCTCTGATTATAAGCAAGTTGCCAGAGTTATTAGTATAAATGGATGGTCTGAGATGCAGGTTATATGCAGGAAAGCATGACAGTTATTTGCATTATCGTATGTTACACATGCGGTGCAGCATGCAGCCTACTGTTCAAGTAACTTGTTTGGATAGAGGAGATGGTGCGGCAGCGACCAGCAGAGGCTAACTCATACCGCAGAGAAGTTGTGCACCAGACAGCATTGCACCAAGCAAAAACAGAAAAACCAGATCCTACCCCAAACAGTTTATTTTTGTAACGTAAGAGGTGGATACAAACAGATGGGGAAGGAGGAGGGAAGGAGAATACACTCCGATCAGATCATCAGCACCCAAAGTGCTGTCAAGACTTTGGGAGGCAACCTGCCAAAGACAAACTTTAATGAGATTTTTAAGGGGGTGGATGCTCATTAATTTTATGACAAAACAAGTAAACATGAAGGGCTTACAAATCCAGTTCAGTGCAGTGAAGAAAATGCCATTCTACTGACTAAGGAGAAGAGGATTGCCTCTCTGAAGTGGGCACTGAGCAACGGCTGTTGTCTTAACAGTGTGGAGGGTTATCACAACTGTGCGACCTGCACACTCAATGCCCAGATGCATGTGCTGGCCTTCCCCAAAGGACTGTGGACAACCCTGATACCTCCTCACCCCCCCACCCAAGACTCCTCTGGAAAGAATAAAAATACTCAAGGCAGGAGGGAATTGCAGAGCTACCCCGGTTTCCCAAGTGTATCACAGACAGCTCCCTGATCCCTGCCTTTTTATTCCTGCTGCCGTTCAGCAGGTCAGCTCAAACAGCTCCAGGGAGGATGATACTGTTCTCTGTCATGTCATTTTGGGTGTCAAATTTTCCAGATATATCACTGCCTCGGGCAGCAACTCCCAGTTCGAAACGTGATGCTTACAAACTTGATTCCCTTCAAAGGCTGCAGAAATTATAAGTGGCTAGACCTCTTTTAGAAAAAGAGATGTGGACTTTTCTTTATTTATTTTCTTTTTCATGAAAGGTTTCCACTAGGCTTTCAGAAGATCAGGACTTTCTAGAATCTGAGGTCCTTCAAAAATATAATCTGTTGATTTACAATATGAATAAATGTTAAGGTTTTTTTTTCAACTGTGATTTTCAAATATAATTAAGAGAACTCATTATAAATCTAAAGCGATAGCCAATTGGTTTTTTTTCTGTCCAACACAAGGTCATCACTGCACACAAAGAAACAAGATAGATTTGGGGCACTATTTGCTTAAGGGCTAATTCTCATTCCAAATAATGATTAACAGAAGATCAAAAAAGTGTGATGTTGAGTAGAGTAAAGCAATTAAATGATAAAATATGAATGGAAAATGAAAAGCATTTGTAGCTAAATGAACACACTCCAAGTGACCAATGGTTTCAGGGGATTAGACTCTCATGGTAATACTTACATATTAATATAATCACTACCAGTATATATATTCATTATTCAGTTGAAACGAAACAGCAGCACATACAATGCTGCATCACAAGGGACATTCTGTTTAGCTAAATTGAACTATGCTGAAACTTGGTACCAATATACACCCATTTGGCAGACTGTTTGCTACCTTTACCAGCCTGAACAGCTTTTTCAGGCACAAATGGGATCAAACATGGTTTGACCTGAGGATTTTGCAACTTGGAAAAAACTTGGAAAAAGAGATATTTGTTAGACTTAAACACAGATACTCTTTTGTCAAGCAAACGAATTCCTTTTCAAGCATACAGGACACACGCAAGTTTACACAGTACATCTCAGAGGAAGCAGCTAAACATTAGCTTCCTAAGGCTTTAATTTTAAGACACCAGAAGTGCCCTGGAATTTGCTTTGGAAGCCTGTTCCACAACA